>SJYT01029303.1:67297-80755 GCA_006410635.1 Cephalophus harveyi | reverse complement strand
AAGTTTGCCAGCTTCTGCTTTAGGGGGATAGGGCAAAGGAAACTATAGTACATTTACTCTGGATCACTCTGAAGCAACTGAAAGTGATACTTATGAAGATTGAAATAATACAAAAATACTTAGGATAAAATAAGGAAAGCTTGCATATCACAAAGTTTATTAAAGTGATGGAATCTTTGTATTGATAATTCAGTCTAATATTAAAAATTTTTTTTTCATTCTAAAAAGACAATATGATCATTACAGAAAAGCGATATAAATATATGTAAAAGGAAAATTGTGGGCCCCCCTCCTCACCCTCCTCATATACTCTTACCCCCCTCCCATTGTACTGCCTAGAGGCAACCCTTTTAAGATGAGCCCATATATTTGAAAGTTTCTCTTTTTTTAGTGTACTTTAAAAAACAAAATAGCATGAATTTCTCCAGGTGTATTGTGAGTTAGTTGCTCAGTTGTGTCTAACTCTGAGACTCCATGGACTGAGCCCGCCAGGCTCCTCTGTCCATGGAGTTCTCCAGGCAAGAATACTGGAGTGGGTAGCCATTTACTTCTCTGGGGGATCTTCCTGACCCAGGATCACACCCGAGTCTCTTGCATTGCACGTGGATTCTTTATCATCTGAACTACCGTGGAAGTTGCTTTTTTGCAAAATAGTGGCCATTTTTCAATGTTTAGTATTAACCACTGTATGTAATTGCAGGCAGTACAGGCCCCAGAAGGGAGGCATTTGTGTTGCCAACCATACGTCCCCAATTGATGTTTTGATCTTGACAACGGATGGGTGCTATACTATGGTAAGAAGAGCTCACTGGTATTTCAAGTACTTGCATGTTCCGTGGATTAGTCAGACTTTTATTTTATTTTGGCACAAATTGGGAAGTTAGTTTTATCTTAGAAAGTGACTGGCTTATACTATATAAGTAAGTCTATAAATTATTAATGCTTAGTTACTTCAGTCATGTCCAACTCTTTGTGACCCCATGGACTGTAGCCTGCCAGGCCTGTCTGTCCATGGGGATTCTCCAGGCAAGAACACTGGAGTGGGTTGCCATGACTTCTTCCAGGGGATCTTCCCAACCCAGGGATCGAACCCACGTCTCCCGAATTGTAGGCTGATTCTTTACCGTCTGAGCCACCAGGGAAACCCATAAGTTACTAATATATTTACATATATTAATAGTGTATTTGCATTATTTATATTATTAATATATAATTACATGAGGAATATATAGTGCAAGAAAAAGAAAACAATCATTATATTTAAGGTAGTAAGAAATTAATGTACTGAAATGTAGACACACTTGAGCATGACTAGGCTTTATAAAGTTGATTCCATCTTGCTTCTAGAATCCCTGCAGTGTTTAAAGACACTTTAAGATGTTAAAGTCATCCTCTTTAGAGCTGTACAAATCCCTCACTAGCCAATTAGTTCTTTCTCCCTTCAGGGAGTCATATGCAATTAAAAAAGAAAAAAAACCTGGCTCTTTAGTGAAGATCAAGCAAGAAAGGCTAATATTTATACCACATTGCCTTTGTCAGTTCTTGCTGACAGCCCCCAAAGAAAAGACAAAGCCTACTAAAATCAAACACCTCTAAAGACCTTTTTGTGGCATTTCTTGCATTTTTCTTTCAAATCTAAGGTGTTTCAAGTCAGTGGGTGTTTTCTATCACCCTGAAGAACTGTCAAGATTTCCTTCATCTCTTTCCTGTGTGTGTCAGGTTAAGTTTGGAGAATCTCTAAAGGTGTTCTTTCCTGCATGGTGGTGAAGATGCCCCAAGCTGGCGTGTGAAATAGAAAGATGGCACAGGGATCCTGAGGTGTGCTTGGTCGCTATGTTGTGTCTGACTCTGCGACCTCATTCTGTAGCCGCCAGGCTCCTCTGTCCACGGAATTTTCCGGGCAAGAATACTGGAGTGGGTTGCCATGCCCTCCTCCAAGGGATCTTCCCAACTCAGGGATCGAACCCAGGTCTCTTGAATTGCAGGCGGATTCTTTACCACCTGAGCCACCCGGGAAGCCCGGGATCCCGAGGAGGGGTATTTCTTTTCATATCTCATGTTGGTGACTTGGGCTTCACACAGAGAACGGGTGGATTTGGATTTTTTAAATTTCACTCGTCAGCTCCAGTAACTGATAGTAGGGGTCTAGTGTGTTTTTCTGTGAAAGCATTTGAAGGGAACCTTTATTTTATTTATTTATTTAGAGATATAGTTGATGTACAATATTACAGAAGTTCCAGGCTTACACTATAGTGATTCACAGTTTTTTAAAGGTGATACTCCATTTATAGTTGTGAAGTATTGGCGTATTCCCTGCGTTGTGCAATATGTCCTTGTAGCTTATTTATTTTCTAGATGGGAGTTTTGTACCTCTTAGTCTCCTGCTCCTATGATTGATAGTCATGGTCTGGTGTGCTTTCCTGGGAAGGCAATTGAAGTGTCTGTAGGCCACCATGGAGTCCTGGTAGTTTGATTTGCCTGTGGGTTATACATTCATTGAAGGGGGTTTCAGGATCTTTGTAAAAACTACTTTCTTATTGGCAGATATTTTCTAAAATATAAGTTCAGATATATAACTCTTGGACAACTACCTTTTAGCAAGTTATAAATTTCTCTAAGTTGTGGGGCTCTTCCTGAATCTAAGGAAGCTTTAACCCCCTCTCTTAAAAGACTTACGGGAGTTGGTAGTTCTTGACATTTTTTAGGTTAGCAGTTAATATTTATGTATCCTTTTTTTCAGAAAAGCAATAGCATGCATTTGCTTTATACCAACAAATAATTTTATGTAGTTCCAAAATGTTTATGGATTTCAAAAAGCCCATCCAGAGACCCTCATGTTAACAGTCTTTGATAGACCCCACCCACCTCTGGGTGTATATAATAATTCCTTGCATTTAAGTGGACAAGAACGTTCACATCCATTGTAATCTTTTGTGACCTTTCACATCCATTGTGACCTTCCCTGTAATCCAGAGAGGTTAGGGCTGAGATGTTTAGCTGAGAAAGCAGCTGTTTTCCTACAATACTATCTTTGTAAATTTCTTAACCAATTTGCCTAATCATGATTTTGTGTTTCTGAGACACAGTACTCATTCTGTGTCTTAGTCAACAAAGATTTGAGTATAACTCATTTGTGACTGAAGGCCTCAGAATTTTCTTAGCATTTTCTGTGCTTCTTAATCATATATAATTGTCATTACAGCTTCAATATACAATTGTATAATTTATAGTATTAGCCAAGGCTTAGAAATAGAACTGCAAGCTTTGATGGGTTGAGTGATAGAAACCAAAAGCCTGTTGGATTTATTTTTTACTTTTAATTTTTAAATTGTAGTTGAATACAATGTTATGTTGGTTTCAGGTGTACAATATGATGATTCATCACTTATATACATTGTGAATTTATCACCACTATACGTTTAGTATTTGTTCACCATACAGAGTTATTGCAATGTTATCGACTGTATTCCCTGTGCAGTACATTACATTCCATGGCTTACTTGTTTTGTACCTGGAAGTTGGTACTCTTTATCTCCTTCACCTATTTTGTACTCCTTCCCATTCCTATCCTAACTAAGCCAAATGGATTTTTCAAATTTAGGTATTTTCCAATAGCTCACGTTATAAATAATGCTGCAGTTTAAACGTTGTTTGTTTGTTTGTTTTTCCTCTGATGGGCAAGGCTGAATGAGGTGGTAATTATGTCTGCTGATGATCTGGTTTGTATTTTTGTTGTTTAGGTGAGGCATCCTGCACAGGGTGCTTCTGGTGGTTGGGTGATGCCAGGTCTTGTATTCAGTTCAATTCAGTTCAGTTGCTCAGTTGTGTCCGACTCTTTGCAACCCCATGAATCGCAGCACGCCAGGCCTCCCTGTCCATCACCAACTCCCAGAGTTTACCAAAACTTATGTCCATTGAGTTGGTGATGCCATCCAACCATCTCAACCTCTGTCGTCTCCTCCTCCTCCTGTCCTCAATCTTTCCCAGCATCAGGATCTTATCAAATGAGTCAGTACTTTGCCTCAGGTGGCCAAAGCATTAGAGTTTCAGCTTCAACAACAGTCCTTCCAATGAACACTCAGGACTGATCTCCTTGCAGTCCAAAAGACTCTCAAGAGCCTTCTCCTACAACAAAGTTCAGAAGCATCAATTCTTCAGCGCTCACCTTTATAGCCCAACTCTCACATCCATACATGACTACTGGAAAAACCAAAGTTTTCACTAAACAGACCTTTGTTGGCAAAGTAATGTCTCTGCTTTTTAATATTCTATCTAGGTTGGTCATACCTTTTCTTCCAAGGAGTAAGCATTTTTTAATTTCATGGCTGCAGTCACCATCTGCAGTGATTTTAGAGCCCCCCAAAATAAATTCTGACACTGTTTCCACTGTTTCCCCATTTGCCATGAAGTGATGGGTCTGGATGCCATGATCTTAGTTTTCTGAATGTTGAGCTTTAAGCCAGCTTTTTCACTCTCCTCTTTCACTTTCATCAAGAGACTCTTTAGTTCTTCTTCACTTTCTGCCATAAGGGTGGTGTCATCTGCATATCTGAGGTTATTGATATTTCTCCTGGCAATCTTGATTCTAGCTCATGCTTCCTCCAGCCCAGCATTTCTCATAATGTACTCTGCATATAAGCTAAATAAGCAGGGTGACAATATGCAGCCTTGACATACTCCTTTCCCCATTTGGAGCCAGTCTGTTGTTCCATGTCCAGTTCTAACTGTTTGTTGCTTCCTGACCTGTATACAGATTTCTCAAGAGGCAGGTCAAGTGGTCTGGTATTCCTATCTCTTTCAGAATTTTCCACAGTTTATTGTGATCCATACAGTCAAAGGCTTTGGCATAGTCAATAAAACAGAAATAGATGGAACTCTCTTGCTTTTTCAGTGATCCAGCAGATGTTGGCAATTTGATCTCTGGTTCCTCTACCTTTTCTAAAACCAGCTTGAACATCTGGAAGTTCACGGTTCACGTATTGTTGAAGCCTGGCTTGGAGAATTTTGAGCATTACTTTACTAGCATGTGAGATTTCAGGGGGTCTGGTATTCCCATCTCTTTCAGAATTTTCCACAGTTTATTGTGATCCACACAGTCAAAGGCTTTGGCATAGTCAATAAAGTAGAAATAGATGTTGGTTACCATTCCCTTTTCCAGGGGATTTTCCAGACCCAGGGATTGAACCCCAGTGTCCTGCATTGGAGGCAGATTCTTTACCATCTGAGCTCCAGGGAAGCTAATGTATATGTAATTTTCATAGATGTTGCCAGGTTTCCTTCTATGAGTGTTATAAGCTCCCCGTCCCAAGCACTGTATGAGTGCCTGTTTCCCACAGCCTTGGTTCCTTGTCATGCTTTTGAATCTTTGCCAGTCTGTTGGGTCTGAAATCGTATTTCAGTGTAGTTTTAATTTGTATTTCACTTACTTTGACTTTATTGGAAAATCTCTACTTTTAAAAGCCAGCGTAAAGGCAGTACTGCAACATAACTTAAAATTCAAAAGTGCTACTCAAGAACATTTTGTGCTTGTATCTGGCCAGTCCTTTGAGCGTGGGCTTCCCAGGTAGTAAAGCACCGCCTGCCAAAGCAGGAGGCAGCAGGAGACGTGAGTTCCGTTCCTAGGTCGGGACGATTCCCTGGTGGAAGAAATGGCAACCCACTCCAGTATTCTTTCCTGGAGAATCCCATGGACAGAGGAGCCTGGCAGGCTACAGTCCATGGGGTTGCAACAAAGTGGGATACTACTGAGCGACTGAGCATGCATGCATGACCTTTGAAGAGACTAAGAAAACTTCAGTCAGTAGAAGACCAGTCTTTTCTCTGAGTGGGGAATAGGAACTTACTGGTTAAAGAAAAGAATGCTTTTGGACAGCTTTACCTTTACATTTTTTTCATTTTCTCATGGTCCTTGTAGGTTGGCCAAGTTCATGGTGGATTGATGGGAATTATTCAGAGAGCCATGGTCAAGGCTTGTCCACATATCTGGTTTGAACGCTCAGAAATGAAAGATCGACACCTGGTTATTAAGAGGTAAGCATTGACATTAGTTGGTATCCGTTGGGTTGGGATAAAATCTTGGCCTTCCCATCAAAGAGAGCAGCCAGCGGTACTAAAGGTTAACACTAAAACTAAGGGTTAAAACTAAAATATATGGACCTCTGTTTGTGGTTGGCCATTTCCGGTCAGTCACCTGTCTTAACTGGATTTAAAAAATTTTGAATTCTGTAGTCATGGTGGTATAGATGATGTGATTAGAAGACCCATACATTTATATTGCCCTGACTTAGGTTC
Organism: Cephalophus harveyi; assembly: GCA_006410635.1. NCBI lineage: Eukaryota > Metazoa > Chordata > Mammalia > Artiodactyla > Bovidae > Cephalophus > Cephalophus harveyi. The sequence continues at coordinate 74,464 of SJYT01029303.1, read as the reverse complement.
CAGTCACTGAATTTCTAAAACTGAAAATTACTACCTTGAATGTAAATAATTGGTAACAGTTGGCTGAATAAATAGATGGTTGATTAAGTATTTGCTGGATGTTATCACTTACATGCATCTAGAGATTGACAGGCAAAAAGGCAAACTGGTTGTCTGAAGAGGCCTTATAGATAGCTGAGAAAAGAAGAGAAGTGAAAGGCAAAGGAGAAAAGGAAAGATATAAGCATCTGAATGCAAAGTTCAAAGAACAGCAATAGATAGCTGAGAAAAGAAGAGAAGTGAAAGGCAGAGGAGAAAAGGAAAGACATAAGCATCTGAATGCAAAGTTCAAAGAACAGCAAGGAGAGATAAGAAAGCCTTCCTCAGCAATCAATACAAGGAAATAGAGGAAAGCAATAGAATGGGAAAGACTACATTTCTTTAAGAAAATTAGAGATACCAAGGGAACATACCATGCAAAGATGGGCTCGATAAAAGACAGAAATGGTATGGACCTAACAGAAGCAGAAGATATTAAGAAGAAGTGGCAAGAATACACAGAAGAACTGTACAAAAAAGCCCTTAATGATCCAGATAACCATGAATGGTGTGATCACTCACCTGGAGCCAGACATCCTGGAGTACAAAGTCAAGTGGGCCTTAGGAAGCATCACTAAGAACAAAGCTAGTGGAGGTGATGGAGTTCCAGCTGAGCTATTTCAAATCTTAAAAGATGGTGCTGTAATAGTGCTACACTCATTATGCTAGCAAATTTGGAAAACTCAGCAGTGGCCACAGGACTGGAAAAGGTCAGTTTTCATTCCAATCCCAAAGAAGGCCAACACTAAAGAATGTTCGTACTGCCGCACAATTGCACTCATCTCACACGCTAGCAATGTAATGCTCAGAATTCTCCAAGCCAAGCTTCAACAGTATGTGAACTTCCAGATGTTCAAGATGGATTTAGAAAAGGCAGAGAAACCAGAGATCAAATTGCCAACAACCACTGGATCATTGANTCCAATCCCAAAGAAGGCCAACACTAAAGAATGTTCATACTGCCGCACAATTGCACTCATCTCACACGCTAGCAATGTAATGCTCAGAATTCTCCAAGCCAAGCTTCAACAGTATGTGAACTTCCAGATGTTCAAGATGGATTTAGAAAAGGCAGAGAAACCAGAGATCAAATTGCCAACAACCACTGGATCATTGAAAAAGCAAGAGTTACAGAAAAACATCTATTCCTGCTTTATTGATTATGCCAAAGCCTTTGACTGTGTGAATCACAACAAACTGGAAAATTTTTCAAGAGGTGGGAATACCAGACCACCTGACCTGCCTCCTGAGAAATCTATATGCAGGTCAAGAAGCAATGGTTAGAATGGGATATGGAACAACAGACTGGTTCCAAATTGGGAAAGGAGTCTGTCAAGGCTGTATATTGTCACCGTGCTTGTTTAACTTATATGCAGAGTACATCATGCGGAATGCTCAGCTGGATGAAGCACAAGCTGGAATCAAGATTGCTGGAATCATAAAGCAATAACCTCAGATATGCAGATGACACCACACTTACGGCAGAAAGCGAAGAAGAAATAAAGAGCCTCTTGATGAAAGTGAAAGAGGAGAGTGAAAAAGTTGACTTCAAACTCAACTTTCAAAAAACTAAGATCATGACATCTGGTCCCATCACTTCATGGCCAGTAGATGAGGAAACAATGGAAACAGTGAGAAACTTTATTTTCTAGGGCTCCAGAATCACTGCAGATTGTGACTGCAGCCATGAAATTAAAAGATGCTTGCTTCTTGGAAGAAAAGCTATGACCAACCTAGAAAGTGAAAAAAGAAAGTGAAAGTTGCTCATTTTCATCATGAAAAGTGTCCGACTCTTTGTGATCCCACGGACTATATCATCCATGGAATTCTCCAGGCCAGAATATTGGAATGGATAGCCTTTCCCTTCTTCAGGGTATCTTCCCAACCTAGGAATCGAACCCAGGTCTCCTGCATTGCAGGTGGATTCTTAGTAGCTGAGCCACAACCAATCTAGACATTGTATCAAAAAAGGGAGTCATTCTTTGCCGACAGAGGTCCATCTAGTCAAAGCTGTGGTTTTTCCAGTAGTCATGTTTGGATGTGAGAGTTGGACCATAAAGCTCAGCCCCGAAGAATTGATGCTTTGTGTTGGAGAAGACTCTTGAGAGTCCCTTGGATTGCAAGTAGATCAAACCAGTCAGTCCTACAGGAAATCATATCTGACTGTTCATTGGAAAGACTGATGCTGAAGCTGAAACTCTGAGTACTTTGGACATTTGATGCGAAGAGTTGTTTCATTGGAAAAGACCCTGATGCTGGGAAAGATTGAAGGCAGGAGGAGAAGGGGATGACAGAGGATGAGATGGTTGGATGGCATCACCGACTTGATGGATATGAGTTTGAGCAAGCTCCGGAAGTTGGTGATGGACAGAGAGGCCTGGCTTGCTGCAGTAGTCCTTGGGATCACAAAAAGCTGGACATGACTGAGCAACTGAACTGAACTGAAAGGCAGACAGAGCTAGCACTCTTTATGGAACAGGAGAGGGAACTTCTGGGTCTTGGAGTGGAGTTAAGCCACCAGAAACCTTTGTTTGAAGCAGCTTTTTGCCTGAGACCTTTAACTGGAGGCACTCGAGTCATTGCTTCTGTAAGTATGATGGTGGGCTACGCTTTTAAGAGTGAAATGGCACGTACCTATTGAAATGTCTTCAAGGTTAGAGAACTGTTCCCCATCTTGTGATTATTGAGCAGTGGTTTGCACGCTGGAGGTTGTAATCTGTCTATCTCAGCTTTGCTAGCTCTTAATGCTTGTTTAGAAAAGGACCAACTTGAGTTTATTTCCTTTCTCTTCACCTTATTGCTTTACAATTATATTTGTGTTAGTAGAGAGTAAAGAATACCAAAGAGAGATTGGGATTGATGTATGTACACTACCAAGTGTAAAATCGCTAGTGGGAAGCTGCTGTGTAGCATGGGGAGCTCAGCTCAGTGCTGAGTGATGACCTAGAAGGGTGGGATGGGGGTAGGGTGGGAGGGAGGCTCAAGAGGGAGGAGATATATGGATACTTATATCCATATATATTAATATATATATATCCATATACTTATATCCATATATATGTGAATCCAGCTGATTGACATTGTGGTACAGCAGAAATTAACACAATATTGTAAAGCAACTATATACCAATTTTTAAAAATTTGCATGATTTAATTGAACCTAAAAGAAAAGATCCAAAGAGGATTCCCACGTCTCTCTTTTTGAAGGTATAATTTAGATTCCTTATTTTTCTTCACAGACTGAAAGAACATATTGCTCATAAGAAAGAATTACCCATATTAATCTTTCCTGAAGGTGAGAAGTGGTATTGCTTACCAAGCTATGGTTGATAACAACAGGTACCCAAAGTATATGGGGAGCTGGATTGTTCTGAATCTGGCATTCTTAGTACAGATTTCTGCTGTCCTTTAGGAAAGGCATGGCCTCTCTGAGCCAGTAATTCCCTGCTTTCTTATGAGGTTCGATGGAAGTCATGGTACCTTTTTGATCTCAGAAGTTATTTCTGGGTAATAAAGTTTGATGGACTTCCCTGGTGGCTCAGGTGGTGAAGAATCTGCCTGCAATGCAGGAGACTCGGGTTCGATCCCTGGGTCGGGAAGATCCTCTGGAGAAGGAAATGGCAACCCACTCCAGTATTCTTGCCTGGAGAATTCCATGGACTGAGAAGCCTGGTGGCTACAGTCCATGGGGCCCCAAAGAGTTGGACATGACTGAGTGACTAACAGTTTCACTTTTAATGAACGTAGATAGGTATTGTCCATAACTTCATAAAGGTTCTTATTTTAAAATATATTGAGGTTGCCATCTGTCATGAAGAAATTGTATCTCTAGAGTAGTCAACAGTAAAGTAAAATTTGTTGTTAAACCTGCTTGCTGCTGCTGCTGCTGCTAAGTCGCTTCAGTCGTGTCCGACTCTGTGTGACCCCATAGACGGCAGCCCACCAGGCTCCCCCGTCCCTGGGATTCTCCAGGCAAGAACACTGGAGTGGGTTGCTATTTCCTTCTCCAATGCATGAAAGTGAAACGTGAAAGTGAAGTTGCTCAGTCGTGTCCGACTCTTCGCGACCCCATGGACTGCAGCCTTCCAGGCTCCTCCGTCCATGGGATTTTCCAGGCAAGAGTACTGGAGTGGGTTGCCATTTCCGTCTCCAGTTAAACCTGCTTAGAACTGTTGAATTACTACTACTTAAAAAGGAGTTAATTTGTAAAATGATAGTATTTAAAATATCTGTAATTTTTAAAAAGTCTGTAATTTTGATGTGACCTGAATATTTTAAATTATTTATAACAAAATATTTCCTTTTTAAATTGACTGCTTCAAAACATTTCACTCCCTACCAATGTCCTTTTAGGAACTTGTATCAACAATACTTCAGTCATGATGTTTAAAAAAGGAAGCTTTGAAATTGGAGGAACCATCCATCCAGTTGCCATTAAGGTAAGACAGATTATCCACTCTCACACCCCTCCCTGCCAAAGACAGTGGCTTGGTCACTTTATTTTGATATAATTTCAAACTTAAGATTTGCAAAAATATGGAATACTTGTGTGCTCTTTGCTTCCCTAGTTGCTCAGACGGTAAAGAATCTTCCTGCAATGCAGGAGACACGAGTTCAATCCCTGAGTCGGGAGGATCCCCTGGGGAAGGAAGTGGCAACCCACTGCTGTATTCCTGCCTGGAGAATTCCATGGACAGTGGAGGCTCATGGGCTACACAGTTCATGGGGTCACAAAGAGTTGGGCACGACTGAGCGTGTGCTCTTTATTCATATCCACCCGTTGTTTACATTTGTCCCATTTGCTTGATCCCTTTTTCTGTCTATTGATATGGATATAGGTATGTAGCGGTAGGGGGATACTGTGTGCCAAGCCAGTGTCTGCCTACTGAGGACACTGTTATGAGCAATCAGATACTATTCCTACTTTTCACCCACCTTCCAGTGAAGTGGGTAGACAGATATTTTAGAATCATGTCAATAACCCTCCGGTCTAAGTGCTCTGAGGCTCTAGTCAGGGGAGTTGCCTGGCCTGGTTTATTCTTTATTTTGTTTCTTCTCTTTTGTTAAAAGTTTCATTGGAATATAGTTGAGTTACAGGCTGTGTTAGTTTCAGGTGTTCGGCAAAGTGAATCCACTCAGTTATACATATATCCAGTCTTTTAGATTCTTTTCCCGTACAGGCTGTTACAGAGTATTGAGTAGACTTCCCTGTGCTATATAGTAGGTCCTTATTAGTTATCTGTTTTATATATAGTAGTGTGTTTATGTCAATCTCAGTCTCCCAATTTATCCATCCCCTCCTTTACCCGCTGGTAACCATAGGTTGTTTTCCACATCTTGTTTGCTCTTTGGATCCTTTACTTTAGTTGACTTTGGATCAAGTAAAGTAGCTTCTTTTTTTCTGGAGGTGGGCAGGTCTGATAGATGTTTAGCCTATCATGTACTGGCATGTAGAAGAGAAGCTGCCATTTAATTCCTAACTAGAATGCATTTTCTTTTCTCTTTTCTCAGTACAATCCTCAGTTTGGTGATGCGTTTTGGAACAGTAGTAAATACAACATGGTGAGCTACCTGCTTCGAGTGATGACCAGCTGGGCCATCGTCTGTGACGTGTGGTACATGCCCCCCATGACCAGAGAGGTATTGCATAGATAACAGGTGCTTTATCTAATGAGGTGACGGCATCAATTGAAGTTGGACTTTCTGCTTTCTCAGCAAAAGAGTCATTAAAAAAATGTATCTAGCGCTCTGCAAAGTCACGCTGGTTTTAGATCAGGAGAATTCTTTTCCATAATAGTTTTTACCATTGTTGTTGGTTTATTGAACCTACAGATACTGTAGAATGTTGTATCTTGAATAAGTCTAGTAAAGAGCATAATATATATATGTGATAAAGATGTTAAACAAAAACAGCACTGCATTTTCTTGATGGACAAATATTTGCTATAATTCAGAAGAGAGCATATTTGAGTTAAAAATGTGAATATTATACTTTAAAACAAATCTAAGTGATTGTGAGACATTTGAAAGCATTGTTTGAGAACTCTATCTTCAGGGTGTACTGGTAATTTTTTATTCCAGGAAGGAGAAGACGCAGTCCAGTTTGCTAACAGGGTTAAGTCTGCTATTGCTGTACAAGGAGGATTGACTGAGCTTCCTTGGTAAGAAATTTTTCAGAAGTATTATTGCTTAAAAAAAAGATGTCATTTATTATGCTTGTTAGCTGGAGGTTTAGCTGACATTGACAGTGGTTTATACAGCATAGCGATGGCTTAAATAAGATAGAATTTTATCTCCCATACTTCATCATAGGCAGCCTAGACTGGTATAACAGCTCATTTTGTATTGATCTACCATCCTCAGTATGGTCCCAGACGACTGCCCAGTGAGTACAATAACATGACTATCAGGGAAGAACTAAAACAAGAAGGATGCATTCATGTGTTTAAGAGCAAAAGCTGGAAGTTGGACATACCACTCCCACTTCTATCTGTTGACTGGAACTCAAGTCACGTGATAACACCTTGCTGCAGAGGAGGCTCAGAGATGTAGTCTTTATTCTGCTTGGCCACATTAGTGGCTCAGTCATGTCCGACTGTTTGCAACCCTGTGAACTGGGGCTTGCCAGGCTCCTCTGTCCATGTAATTCTCCAGGCACGAGTACTGGAGTGGGTTGCCCTTTCTTTCTCCAGGGGATCTTCCCGATCCAGGGATCAAACCCGGGTCTCCTGCATTGCAGGCAGACTCTGTACTGTCAGAGCCACCAGGGAACCTCCTGCTTGTGTTTCGCTAAAATTTAGGGATCTTTCACTGAAGAAGAAAGTGGGGTTGGATTTGAGGGAAATGGATCTTTGAAGCAGGGGGCAACTTACAAACTTGTTTTTATTTACCTCCAGCTGCAATTATATTAAAGAAAACTTAAAAACTTGACAGGAAATTAGTGAAATATTTTAAGTATGGATGTCTATGGCTTTAGTTTTGTGTTTTTTTTTTTTTTTTTTCTTTTTTTTTTTTTTTTTTTTTTTTTTTTTTTTTTTTTTTTTTTTTTTTTTTTTTTTTTTTTTTTTCGTTTTTGTTTTATTTTTTTAT
>SJYT01029303.1:50568-67189 GCA_006410635.1 Cephalophus harveyi | reverse complement strand
TTTTTTTTTTTTTTTTTTTAATTTTTACTTTATTTTTGTGTTTTTTTTTTTCAGAAAGAATATAGGTGAGAGTATTAATCTGATCAGGCTGCCAGAACAAGCTCCCATAGACTGGGTGGCTTAAACAATAGAAATTTATTGTGTCACAGTGCTGAAGGCTGGAAGCTCTCTGGTGTGTCTTTTTACACAGGCACTGTTCCTGTCTTGAGGGCCCATCCCTGATGACCTCATCTATACCTAACTGGCTCCCCAAAGCTCCATCTCCAAATACTGTATTATTGAAGGTTAGGGCTTCGGTACCTGAATTTTGGGGGGCACATGCAAACATTTAGCCTGTGTCAGTGAGGGTTGAATATCCCTGGGTTATAATGGGAGATTAAATTTGTATATACACACATTGTATTAGCATATTTAGCACAAAAACAGTCCATTCGTTAAGTCCTGTGTGTTTAATAAAGTCCCTGCTATCTGTCTATTTGGTGTTTTGAAAACACTTGACATGAGAAGTTCACTAGAGGCAATCTGGGGAGTGTCTTGGAGCAGGATGTGGCCAGCCAAGTCGGGCTGTCAGCTAGGCAGTCAAAACCGTCTGAACCGGCAGAGGGACCCAGAACTGCTTAGGGATTAAGCCTATGGAAGAAGGGCTGCCTGGATTCTTATATACCCTTTAATGCAAGGGTGGGGGATATCCCTAAAATAATTTCATCAATTCACGTATCTTGAACACAACTAATTTCACCCAGGAAAATCTGTTTCTGGCATCTATCATGCTAATTAACAAGCCACTAACTTCTGCAGTGAAAACCCATTTCTAAATTCACTATGCTAATTAACAAAGCTTGGAAACTTGATGGGAGATCAAGATAGTGGAAGCCTTATAGTGGCACCTCTGGAGGGTGGCCTTCTGATTAAACGCCTGGCTGACTGCTCTGGGGCTGTGAGTTCCTGATTTAGGGCAACTCTGTGAAATGTGGTTAAGATAGGTTAGGACTAATATTCTTATTACACTCTCTAAACTGGAATATGTGAAACTAAATTGTCCTACTGAAACCAGGTGACTCAGAGTGGGACTTCAGTCCACGTGGCTGGGACTTGAACTCCGCCTAAACCTAGATTGGGGTAGCTAGAATCACTCACCTGATGTCTGGGGTTACTGAGGCTCAGGTACTTTGTGTCTCAGTGCAGAAGAAATTCAATAAGAGGCAAAGTGATTGGCAAGAAGTAGATTTGCTACTATAGGACAGTTGAGGAAATGCAAACGGGCGGGTTGCCTGTCCCATGATTTAATCAAAGGAAAATGAGGGAGAGGAAAAGACTGTCTTCTCTGAGTAGAGGTCAGGCTTACATCATTAGCTCCTCCTTTGTATTGGGCAGGAGAGTGTCTGACCCTACGAGGTCAAACTGGGACTATCATAGCTTATTCAAATCAGTAGAAGGGTGGTAATATTTTTCTTTCACCTAATGACCTGGGGAATGTCTCATGCTTTTTATTTATGGCTTTATAGCAAAACAAGCCTGCTTCATTCCATGATAATCCCATATTTTCTTGAGCAATCATTAACTTACAGTGGTCTCCCAAAATTTCCTAAGTTTCTCTATCTATAGTCCCATACTGAGACCTTTACAACTACCTGTTGTTGTTCAGTCCCTCAGTCATGTCTGACTCTTTGTGATCCCATAAACTGCAGCACTTCAGGCTTCCCTGTCCCTCCCTATCTCCCAGAATTTGCTCAAAGTCATGTCCATTGAGTCGGCGATGCCAACCAACAATCTCATTCTCTGTCGCCCCCTTCTTCTCCTGCCCTCAGTCTTTCCCAGCATGAGGGTTTTTTCCAATGAGTCAACTCTTTGCATCAGGTGACCAAAGTATTGGGGCATATTCAGGGTTGATTTCCTTTAGGATTGACTGGTTTGATCTCCTGCAGTCCAAGGGACTCTCACAAGTCTTTTCTAGCACCACAATTTGAAAGCATCAGTTCTTTGGTGTTCAGCCTTCTTTATGGTTCAACTCTCGTATCTGTACATGACTACTGGAAAAACCATAGCTTTGACTAGATGGACCTTTCTTGAGCAATCAGTCTCCCAAAGTTTCCTCGGATTCTGTATCTATCTATAGTCCCCTACTGGGACCTTTACAACTACCTGTACAAGTATCCTATTCTATCCTATCACTGCCATCACGAAATGAACAGGCTTACCAGTGCTCTAGTTTACAGATGTCTTAGTGACCCAGGTTCATACACATAACTGGCTTCCTCTTCCTCGCCCATTGTTTTCCATTCTTTATCCCCCTTCCTTTTATTTGACATTCTAACCCTGTTTCTGCCCTGAAGCCATTATGAAAAGCTTAGAGCTTTGGATCTGTAGCATCAGATACCAAGAAAAGGAAGAAAGCCTTGAGAAACAAAAAGAGCCTAAGGGAATTAGCTCCAGGACAGACTGTCCTCAGCCAGCTTGGCTTGAACAGAAAGGCAGAAATGATCCTCATAGTTTTAAAATTGCCTTTTATCAGGCTGTATGCAGTTTTATAACAAAAAAGTTACTTTTAATTACCTAGACTCTTCTTTTAAAAGAAAATAAGTTCACTGCCTTTCCGGTTGTATTTGTCATTCATCTGTTGGGTATGAATTAACATGTCTAGATTCACCCCCCCCCCCACCCCTAGATTAAATGAGAACTTAATTGAAACATCTTTTTAAAAATTATTAGGTGACTATTTTTTTATTGATTTATTTATTTTTGGCTCTGCTGGCTCATTGCCACAGGTGGGCTTTCTTTAGTTGTGAGTAGGGGGTCTCTCTAGTAGTGGGGCATGAATTTCTCATTGCAGTGGCTTCTCTTGTTGCAGATGTCAATTAAAAAAGATGCACTACGTGAGAGTTGCAAGTTAAGTTTTATTTAGGGTGAAATGAGGACTGTAGCCCAGGAGACAGCACCTCAGACTGCTCTGAGAGACTACTCCAAAGAGGTAGTGAGGGAAGGTCAATATATAAGATTTTGGTGAATCAAGCACTTTACAAAAGGTTTCCTGCTCGTCATGAAGAGCTGATGTCATCATGAAGGGACTTAGATTTTCTAGATATGAAGAGATGCAAAGATTGGGACCATGAAATCAGTTCCTAAAAATATCAAACTGTCTAAAGGCCTGTTCTGTCAGATTCCGTGGAGCACAGAGTGCCTCACTGTCCACCCTAAACTCCCTCAGGGGTTGTTGAGTGTCAACAGCTGCAGCAGCACAGGGTTCAGGCTCCTCAGAGGCAGATGGCAAATGCTCTTGTTCACTTCAGTTCAGTCGCTCAGTCGTGTCCGACTCTTTGTGACCGCATGAATTGCAGCACACCAGGCCTCCCTGTCCATCACCAACTCCCAGAGTTCACTCAAACCCATGTCCATCTAGTTGGTAATGCCATCCAGCCATCTCATCCTCTGTCATCCCCTTCTCCTCCTGCCCCGAATCCCTCCCAGCATNTACTTCTTCCAGCCAGTGGCAAATGCTCTTAGCAAGTCCAGTCTGTAGCTGAGACAGAGGATGAGCACACAGGCTTCAGTAGTTGCAGCACATGGGCTCAGTAGTTCAGTGCATGGCTTAGTTGCCCCTCGGTATGTGGGATCCTCCCAAATCAGGGATCTAACCTGTGTCCCCTGCATTGACAGGTGGATCCTTAACCACTGAATCACCAGGGAAGTCCTCAATTGTATCATCTTAAACTGGCTTTTATAGTCAGCTGCTGCCCTCCTGAAGAACTAAGATCTCCTGCCATTGCAAAGGGGAATTGAATAAAGCTTTGAAGTCTCTAGGGGGTGACGAGTCACAGTTGGAGCGCTTAGAGCAGTGGCTCAGATGGTAAAGCATCTGCCTGCAATGCGGGAGACCCGGATTCTGTCCCTGGGGCAGGAAAATCCCCTGGAGAGGGAAATGGCAACCCACTCCAGTACTCTTGCCTGGAAAATTCCATAGATGGAGGAACCTGGTAGGCTACAGCCCATGGGATTGCAAAGAGTTGGACCCCACTGAGTGACTTCACTTTCACTTTCTTTAGGCGGGAGATGCTTAGGATTTTCAAGGACAGATGTCGCTAAAGTGATTTGTTGCCTGTTTTGGCCTGGACCTCAGAAGAGGAGGAATGGCCTTTCCTCTGGCTCTCCCTCCCTTTCTTAGTTCTTACCAACCAAGCTGGATGGTATCACCAACTCGATGGACATGAGTTTGAGTAACCTCTGGGGATCGGTGATGGACAGAGAAACTGGGCGTGCTGCAGTCCATGGGGTCACAAAGAGTCGGACATGACTGAGCGACTGAACTGAATTGGTAACTCAGCTGGTAAAGAATCTGCCTACAATGCAGGAGACCCTGGTTCGATTCCTGTGTCGGGAAGATCCCCTGGAGATGGGATAGGCTACCCACTCTAGTATTCTTGGGCTTTCCTGGTGGCTCAGACAGTAAAGAATCCGCCTGCAATGTGGGAGACCTGGGTTTGATCCCTGGGTTGGAAAGATCCCCTGGAGAAGGGGATGGCAACCCACTCCAGTATTCTTGTCCAGAGAATCCCCACGGACAGAGAAGCCTGGTGGGCTACAGTCCATGGGGTCACAAAGAATTGGACTTGATTGAGCCACTAAGCACCGCACACATTGCTTTTATGTTAATTCTGAATAGTAAGAACTAAGAAAGGGAGGGAGAGCCAGAGGAAAAGCCATTCCTCCTTTTCTGAGGTCCAGGCCAAAACAGGCAACAAGTCAATTAGCAACATCTCTCCTTGAGCAGTCAAAACAGGCAACAAGTCAGTTAACCAACATCTCTCCTTGAGCAGATGTTGAGTGGTACCAGGGAAGCCCCTAAATGCTATGTATAGTGAGAAGCATCTCCTGTGGATAAAAGAGACTCTTGTGGACAATTCTGGAGGTCTCATGACAACTTCTAACCTTATTTCATGGAAATTTCCTACAACTGACTCCCTGGAAGATTTGTGGGCCAAAGTCCATTTTTAACGTTGAGGACTTCGTGGTGGACCATGTCTTAGTTTTGACTCTAGAGGCCTTAACGTTACAGCGTACTCAGGCTGCCTTCTGTTTGTAGGTCAAGTTCTGTCTTCACGGCATTGAGTTCACTGGCTAACCTGTGAAACACCCATCATTATTAGAGAGCACTTGGTAAACATTCGTACTTAGCTGGGTTAAAATTAAACAGGCAGAGTATAAAGTAAGCACTTTCTTGTCCATGGGACCTGGGAATTAAAATCTAAAGTGTGAGATTAGGAGAGAGTGGATCCAGATAATCCAGTCTTCTTCCAGGTCTTCCAACATGTTGTTTCTTTGTATTGTCAAAAGGAGGAAAGACATACACAATCCTTTTAACTTTGGCAGGTCTGATTTTTACCACCTCGGAGAGAGTTCAAAGCTCATAGGCTCTGAATTAAGGAATGCTGCTTACATAGGCACTGTGATTGGTTGAATGCCATTTATGTTTTTGTTGCTTGTTTTATTTTAGTCTCTTTTGGAATATGGAAGATTATCAATACTTACAATAGAGCACTTTGAATCAAAACATGACTTGTTAGACACAGGATTAGATTTGAATCATGAGCACATTTCTTGTTGAGGAATTTACCCCACCACCACCCCCACACACAGCACCTTCATCATATCCCAGCAACTCAGACGGTAAAGCATCCGCCTGGAATGCAGGAGACCTGGGTTTGATACCTGGGTCGGGAAGATCCCCTGGAGAAGGAAATGGCAACCCACTCCAATGTTCTTGCCTGGAGAATCCCATGGACAGAGGAGGCTGGTGTGCTACAGTCTGTGGGGTTGCAAAGAGTCGGATACGACTGAGCAACTAACATACACATAGGCCGATTTAGATGAAAAAAATCTAGTACTTGGCTTTCCCTGGGGAAAAAGATAAACAGTCTGAGTTTTAATATAGCATCCAAATATGGAAGATAGCAGCCCTAACTTCTAAAAAGAAACTGAGCTGTGAAATTGTGCTTCAGTTCAGTTCAGTTCAGTCGCTCAGTTGCGTCTGACTCTTTGCGACCGCATGAATTGCAGCACGCCAGGCCTCCCTGTCCATCACCAACTCCCGGAGTTCACTCAGACTCNGAGATTGTTCCTTCCTTTAAGTAACACAGGTCTGGTTAAGCTGTAGAGCAGAGACTGAAATCTGGGTCTTTCTGCTTCCAAATCCATGGTGCTTGGCCTCCTCTCCGAGCGTCTGCTCAGTGCCATGGCACTGTGCAGCATGTATGAGGAGGTAACCCTTTGAAATCATTGCTGGGAGTATTTATGTGTCTTTCTGTTCTCAGGGATGGAGGGCTGAAGAGAGCCAAGGTGAAGAACACCTTTAAGGAAGAGCAGCAGAAGAATTACAGCAAAATGATTGTGGGCAATGGATCTCTCAAGTCGGAATTGGACTGAATGCCATCCAGGCTTTCCAGAGCTAGTCCTTAGAGATGGAATGGGGTGGAGGTTTTCTTTTTTGCGAGGGGAGGAAGGGAGTGTGTTGTTTTGTTTTACTTTTTTTTTTTTAATTGTTGACCTTTTCTGCAGGATGGTTGTCTCTACCTCCTCATGCCAGAGGCGGAACTCATGGTGCCCTTTTTGGCTTTTGTTGTTACAGCATTAGCCGCATGAACTGAAAAGTGTCCTGAGTTTGAACTGATTCTGCCTTTTGTGAAATGACTGTGGCCTTGTGGATTGAATGAAATATTTGTACTGGAAAAAGCTCTTCTAAAACAATTTGGGAACTCATTGTGTTTGGAACTCATTGAGAGGGCAGTTCTCAAGAAAATACCCCAAACTTTGTTCACGATTCGTCTTCACACGCCCTTCCCTCCCCACTTTCCTTAGTCACTTAAACAAGGATTGCACATTAGGTTCGAATGGCTGCCGTGGTTTTGTTCTGCTACAAGGTTGAAAAGAAAAATGGGAGACAGTCTTTAGGAGAAAGGACAGCTTTGTGGCCCCTTGATCTGAAAGTTGAAAGGAAATTAAATATTTTTTACTGGCGTGTTAGAAGAGACATCCTATTTGGTGAGCTTTACCAAAGAAAAGTGAATCTACGTTGCAGTGAGAGCATATTTATATGTCGGTGACTTTCAATAGCCCTGTGTTAGCCAGCCGCTGGTGATAAAGCTTTTAGTTTTCCGTGTTTCTATAGTCAAGATCTCTACCTGACGCCTCTCCCATCTGCTGATTTGTTTGATCCATGTCACCAAACACATTTCAAAGAGGAAGAGCCCCTGACAGCCACCGCCAGCCGCTCTGAGTGGCCTCCGCAGAGGTGGGGTGTTGTGGGTGAAGTGGATGGCGCTGCTCCTCCCCCATCACCCCTTTGTCCTTCAGTTCAGAGCTTTCCCGTTTTCTTTAAACAGGAAAGTAAGTGGTAAAAGTACCTTTTGGAATCTGAGCCTTAAGTCTTTTAAAGGGGAAAATCAGTGTTGCCCGACTGTGCAGCAGAAGCGATGTTGATAGCAATATGGTGCCATCAGAGTGTTATTCCTCTTCCGGGAACCATGTACAGAATGTGACACTGTCTTACGGTGAATATAAATAAATTCTATATTTCTAAACGTGTGTTGCGTTATTTTCTCCGTACTGCAACTCTCTTGCCTTCTTTTGATTTTGAGTGAGTTAAATTTTTTCATATTATAATCAAGGATTGTTTGTTTTCTCATTTCAGTGATGTAGTTAGATTTTATTAGATTGCAATGGCTGGAAAATGAGAAACACGGACCGTTGGTTTTGGTGTGTTTTTTTCCTCTTTTTTTTTTTAAGCTAAGCTGTCTGGACTCTGACTCTTGGACCTTGTCTTGTGCAAAGACATAGACTTCGGTTGTTTTGCAAGTGAACGCAGGCCCTTCTCTCTTAACTTGAGATAGGCCTGCCCAGCACTATCAGTGTGTATTCTTCTCATCAAGCCACATGGATTTGGTCCCAAAGGAAAATTTGTGAACAGGCGACCATCACGGTCAGCTAGCCTTCTCTTCTCGCTTCCCCCCATCTTTTTCCTTTATTCTTGCTTTAACCTTTGCCCCCACACCCCCAAAAAACTCTCCCGGGTGGTAAGCTTTGACCTCAAATCAGTGAATTTGTATGTTGTGGTGATTCTTTTTTTCTCAGAAGATTTCCTTTTCTTTTTGCTTGTCATATTCAATACAGCTTGAATTAATAAACTCATTTTATTAATTAGGTCAATTCTCAGAAAATTTGGGAGAACAACTAACAGTTGTTTTGTTTGGATACTGATAATATGTATCTTTCCAAGGGCACCATGAAAGCAGTAATGCTATCACACATTCACTAGAAAATCTAATGCTGTTTTTTTATCAGAATATAATTGCTTTGCAATGTTGTCTTAATTTCTTCTGTACAAGGTGACTCAACTATATATATAAATAGATCCCCTCCCTCGAGCCTCTCTCCTCTGCAAAACCCGCCCCCACCCCCCACCATTCCACCCCTATAGGTCATCACAGAGCACCAGAACCTTGTCTTGTAAGTTTTTGACTTACACAACTAGTTTTCAAGTTGTTTTAGGAATTACAGTATTACTGAAAGCATGTTTTTGGAAAGCAAATATTGCTCAGATTTAGCTTATGTTCCCTAGAACACCTTTTTTTTTTTTTTTTTTTTTACTTTCCTTTCTTTATATATTATGCTCAGTTTAGAAATATTGTGCCCAGAGTTTAGTATTCCTTGGACTTCTGTAACTATTGGTGTATGAAGGGTAAGCAGGATTTGGTAGAAAAAAAATCCCATTAGATAAGCCCTTTCATCTAACTTTTTCACTGAGTCTTGTGATGGGCCATCACCTAAAAAAATGTGATGGCCCTTTTTTATTCCTACCCTTTGTTGTCTTGGTGACCATTATAGACACTGGGTTTCAGGAACACCAAGGGTTTCTGAGACATCCTGGCACATACTGGGATTCGATGAGCAGCCATGTCTGAATCAGCAGATAATCCTCAGAGCATAGGGGAAACCGTCCTGAATCACAGCCTGGTGCAAAGAACAATGGTGAGGAAAGTTTCCTAGTAGGGGCAGACTTGCCAAAGTCTAGTCGACTTGGTGATTTGCACAGGCTGCATTTCCGGCATTCTATTGATATCTGGAAATACACAATAAGGGCTGTTGGTTTATCGTGACTACAGATAATGTACTGGGGTTATGAGGGCTGCCTCTGGACCAGAGTTGCTCTCAGTAGCTGTTTCTGAAATATGATACTTTTTAAAGTGTGCTACTGCAGATCTAACCTGTTTCTTGCTGGGTCTAGTGGCTTATGATAGGAGACCACAGGGAGGATGAGGTGTGAAAACAAGGGACCCTATTAGGAACTTGACAAAAGCTGTATGCTTGCTTTTTGTGTTTTTTTTTTTTTTTGAATGCTGGGTTCCAATGGATTGATGCTACTGGTATTTGATGATATTTGTTGGAGTAATGGTTAGGATGAGATAGAGAGTCATAAAGACATTTTCTAATTGTGACTGTAGCACTAATCAGCTTTTCAGCCTTAGACCAATTACTGCTCTGATTCTCATTTGTCTTCTTTTTATTTATTGTGAAATTCTAGAGCACACACAAATGTATGTGTGTGCATTTTTGTGCAGGTATACTTTTAAGGGCAGTGATAAAAACAGATACTTTGTTATTGGCATATTTGTTACCAAGCCAATAAGTAGAACATGACTGTATCCTGGAAGGTAAGAAAAATTCACCAACTGTTATTCCATTTATAGTCAATGGACAGTAGGGTTCTTTTTAGTGTATTGAGACATGCTTGTGTATCTCTTGGTAGACATGCTCGGGAGTTTCTCTAGTTGGATGTGTAGCAGGAATTAGGATTGTTCTAGGATAGGGTATAAGCTTTTCAACTTTTAGTGTTGAAACAGCCATACATTTTCAAAAAGGTTGTACCATTTTACTTGGAGAAGGAAATGGCAACCCACTCCAGTACTCTTGCCTGGAGAACCCCATGGATTAAGGAGCCTGGTGGGCTACAGACCACAGGGTCGCAAAGAGCCAGACACGACTGAGCAACTTCATTTCACCGTTTTACGTAAATTACACTATCAGCACTACATGAAAGCAACATTCACATTGAGTTACGTATTTGAATTTTATTTTTAATCTTATTTTGTGCTTTCTTGTTGTTTGTTGTTTTGTCACTAAGTCATGTCCAACTCTTCTGCAACCCCATGGATTGTAGCCTGCCAGGCTACTCTGTCCATGGGATTTTCCAGGCAAGAATACTAGAGTGGGTTACCATTTCCTTCTCCAGGGGATCTTCCCAGACTAGGGACTGACTCCTACTCTTCTGCATTGGCAGGCGAGTTTTTTTTTTTAATACTGAGTCACCAGGGAAATCCTGTTTTCTTTCTTACATTTTAAAAAATAGCTCTCATTCTCCTTCTTGCCCTTTTTTGGATTTATTTCTTTTTCCATTTTCTGTACTTAAATTGGGGTTTAATGGTCTTGTTTGTTTTCATCTGTGGTTACTTTATAAATTTCAACTTGCATACTTCAGTTCAGTTCAGTCGCTCAGTCGTGTCCGACTCTTTGCGACCCCATGAATTGCAGCACGCCAGGCCTCCCTGTTCATCACCATCTCTCGGAGTTCACTCAGACTCACATCCGTCGAGTCAGTGATGCCATCCAGCCATCTCATCCTGGGTCGTCCGCTTCTCCTCCTGCCCCCAATCCCTCCCAGCATCAGAGTCTTTTCCAATGAGTCAACTCTTCGCACGAGATGGCCAAAGTACTGGAGTTTCAGCCAAAGTCTAAAACTGATTACTATCCTTTGCGGGGGTCCAGCCCCGGTGGATCCAGGGAATTCGAAGTGGGGATGGCGTTGGCGAGGAAAGACTTATTTATTAATATAAGATTAGATTAGGAGAAGGCAATAGCAAGCCACTCCAGTACTCTTGCCTAGAAAATCCCATGGATGGAGGAGCCTGGTAGGCTGCAGTCCATGGGGTCGCTGGAAGTCGGATGCGACTGAGCGACTTCACTTCACTTTTCGCTTTCACACAATGGAGAAGGAAATGGCAACCCACTCCAGTGTTCTTGCCTGGAGAATCCCAGGGACAGGGGAGCCTGTTGGGCTCCTGTCTATGGGGTCGCACAGAGTCGGACACGACTGAAGCGACTTAGCAGCAGCAGCAGCAGCAGATTAGGAAGAAATAGTGTAGTAGGAAAATTAAGTGGAGAAAAGAGGCCGAATAACTTGGTTTATGTGGAAAGCCAATAAAGTTCCAGACAAGGAACTTGCACCATCTACGTTAGGCCGCCGGCGCCCTTTCGAATATTGGAGAGTGCCCCGCCTTGGGCTCTCTCTTAAGGATCTTAGAAGCTGGGACAAGTAAGCAGACATGGTCAACCTCCACGCCCCAGATGGGAATTCAGCCAAAAAAGGGAGAAAAGAACGACATGGGGAAGCCCAGCATTGGTGCAAGACTCCAAAAACTATTTTTCAAAATCAGTTTATATACCCCAAGTTGTACATAATGGAATATGCAGAGTTTTGCAGGGGCAGTAGTCCTGACCCTCACTGAGACACGGCTTTCTTTTTGCATACCCTCCCGTATACAAAAGGTCTCAGGTAGTTTACATTATCTTCTGGCCAAGAGGCTTATTAACATTTTTATGGCTCTCTTCCTGAATATTTGTCTATCAATCAACCAGAAAACTCCTCTTCCCTAGAAGTGTTTTTTTTTTTTTTTTTTCTTTACTCTGTATCACCCTCAAAGTACTAAATAAAGTTACATTCCAGTAGAACAAAGGTGCAGTGGGTTATAACAAAGAAAGCACTCAACTCAAAGATCTAATGTTGCTAATACCAGGTCCCCTACTTGTTTTTCTATATACCAATATAAAAATAAAGGATATGAAAATTTGGCAGCAAGTATTGGCTCAACAAATGAAACCTTTAATCAGTCCTATTCTAATGATTTTGACTCCTTGGAAGCCCCTACATTCCTGGGATGATTTAAGCTTCCTGTGCCTCCCGCAGTCGAGAGGCCTCAAACAATCACATGCGCAGCTGTAAGAGTCCTGCAGGCAGGCTAGAAAGCCATCAGAGGGGTTTTTGGATTGAAACACTCGTATTATGCCCAGGAGATTTATTATCTAAAAGCTCTAATTTTTCCCAGAAAAAGGTGGTGGGGGGACAGCCCCCTTTTAATGACAGAAGAGTAGGTGGAAAGCATAACACAGTAAAGCAGGCAGACTCTGGTCTTGGGGGGTGGATGCTCAGGAAATTCCAGGGGGAACCCCTGAAGCCTGATCACATCAGGCTTCCTTCCGCATGACCTTGTCATGGGTGGGATTCCTCACACTGGCCCCCGGCAATCCTTATACTCATGAATAAAACAGGGACCTAGAATTCCAGTCATTCATTCCTTCTTTCAATTTATATGATACTATGCATTTAAATTACTTATATAATCACAAAATATCATAATCATTGTTGCCATCATAATCTTTTTTGTAATTTTATATAGTCAGTGTTTACCCATATGTTGACTACTTTGTTATTCCTTACCTCTTTTATCTCAGTCCATCCATGTGGGATCACTTTTCTGATTGAGAGTCTCTTGGTGGCAAATTCGGTTTTTGTTTTTCTGAATGTTTATTTATTTTGTATACATTCTTGAAAGTTTTTGCTAGATGTAGAAGTTTATGTTCATATCAAGCTATTTTTCTCTAAAGACGTTAAGGATCATCCCATAGTTGCTACTGAGAAGTCAGCTATGAGCCATGATTATTACTTCTTTGAAGACAGTGTTTCTTTGAGCATATTTAAGGTGACTTGTTTTTGTTCTTTTACCACTTTGCTGGGATATACTCAGTGTGAGTCTTTTGTTATCTATCTTGCTTGTGACTTTACTTCTCATCTGTGGTTTAGTATTTTTCATCAATTCTCAGATATTCCTTTCCATAATGTTTCTGTCCCACTTGCCCTCTCCTGTCTTTTTAGAAGTCTGATTAAGCAAGTGCTAGACTTTCTCACTCTATCCTGTATGTCTCTTAACCTCTCTTTTTTATACTTTCCATTTCTTTGCCTCTACCTAGACTTCTTTCTGGACGATCTTATGATTGTATCATTTCACTAATTCTTCACTTCTACCTAATTTGCTGTTCTGTTCTTTCATTGAGTCTTTAATTTCAGTTTTTATAATTTTCATTTTATGAGTTTTATTTGATTCTTTTTATTTTAATTTTTTATGAGGCTGCAAGGTATTTTATTACTTGAAGATTTTAAAATATAATTCTCTAAAGGGCATATTGCTTAAAATCACAGTGTTTAATATTTTTTATTAAAATATTGTTTTATATTCATTTCAGTTTTACAGCATAGTGATTCAGTATTTTCACAGATTATACTCCATTAAAAATTATTACAAGATGTGCTTATCCTTGTTGCTTATCTGTTTTAAACATAGTAGTTTGTGTCTCTTCATTCCATGCCTTCAATTTGTCCTTCCTCCTTTCTTCTCCCCGTTGGTAATCACTAATTTGTTTTCTATACCTGTTAGTCTATTTCTGTTTTGCATATACATTTATTTGTTCTTTTTTTTTTTTTGTCTAAATTGCAGTGTAGTTGATTTATAATGTGTTAGTTTCAAGTATATAGCTAAGTGATTCAGTTGTTCACATATCTATATCTGCATCTATATATGTCTATCTGTTTCAGATTATTTTCTAAGTTATTATAAGATATTGAATATAGTTCCTTGTGTATTTGATTATTTTTCAAGAGTGCTTACTCTTCAGTAAGTTTTGGAGCATCTTATACATTTAGATTTTATATGTTTTTCCACCTGTTCCAAAGTCTTACATCTTTCTTAAGTCTGAGTCTTTTTTTTTTTTCCCCCATGGCTTCTCATTAAGGGAGTCATTTCTTGTGTGTTTAGAGAGTTTTCATGATGATGTCATCTTTGGAATTTTTATCTTCAAGCTTCAGGCCTTCAGATCAAGGATAAGCAAACTATAGCCCATAGGCTGGACCTTGTGCAATATTTTTTAAAATTTTGTAAGATTTTATTGGAAGATAGCCACACCTGTTTGTTCACTCACTGTCTGTTTGCTTCTGTGCTACAACAACTGCAGAGCTGAGCAGTTGCAACAGTGACCGGATCGCCCACAATGCCTAAAATATTTACTCTCTGGCCCTTCACCTGGAATGGTTTGCCTACCTCTGTTCTAGGGTACAGTCAACCTGGCCCCACTTTATACAAACTGACTAGCTTGAGATTTATTGAACCATGTATACAGTGAGAATGTGGCTTGTCAACCCAAATGAGGTCATCTGGTGGTTTTGAATTCTCTGCTTAATGTTTTTGAGATTCGTCCATATTGTTATGTTTATGAGTAATTCTTTTCTTTTAATTGCCAAGTGGTTTTAAATCCTTAGGGGGAAATTATTCTTCCCTTTAACTTAGCACTAAAGTTTGACACAGGCAATTTATTGGGCTGGCATCTGGGAGTGAAGGATGGGTAATTTCTTCTTTCTCTTTACTTAAAAGATGTGGTCCTTTGAGAGCTCACCCTTCAAGGAAAGAGTTTCTAGTTAGACTTCTCACCTTGGGCTGGCCTTCAACTTTTTATCTGGTCCCTTAGATCCTTGTTGTTGTGGTTCAGTCGCTCAGTTGTGTCCAACTGTGATCCTGTGGACTGCAGCACATCAGACTTCCCTGTCCTCTACTATCTCCCAGAGTTTGCTCAAACTAATGTCCACTGAGTCAGTGATGCCATCCAACCGTCTCATCCTCTGCTGCCCCTTTTTTCTCTTGCCCTCAGTCTTTCCCAGCATCAGGCCTTTTCCAACGAGACAACTCTTCACCTCAGGTGGCCAAAGTATTAGAGCTACAGTTAAGTATCAATCCTTGCAATGAATATTCAGGATTGATTTCCTTTAGAATTGATTGGTTTGATCTCCTTGCTATCCCAGGGACTCTCAAGAGTCTTCTCCAACACCACAGTTTGAAAGCATTGATTCTTCTGGGCTCAGCCTTTATGGTCCCTGAAGCTCTGGAAACCACTGCTCAAGCTTGCTTGGCTCAGCCAACACCCTCAAGGTGAAGGCCAATAGCTGGCCTCTCCAGTCTGCTTATCTGCTGAGGGAATGTATCTTCCTTCAGTCTTTGGCGTGAGTACCTTGCTAGTTAATGTGCTATGCTGTGCTTAGTCGCTCAGTCGTTTATGACTCTTTTCAACCCCACAGACTGTAGCCCACCCGGCTTCTCTGTCCATGGGGATTCTCCAGGCAAGAATACTGGAGTGGGTGCCATTGCTAGTTAATGGAAGCAATCAAAACAGTTTTCTTTTATCATATAAAAAGAGGATGGGTACATGTTGGTAGAAATAAGAGTTCTAGAAAGAAACAGCTTTCTAAAAAGTTTCTCTGAGTCATTATTTTAATATAAAGAGCAGAGCGCTTCCTTTAGGATTAGACCTTAATTTACAAATTAAGTACTGTGCTGAAGGTTTTTTGTAAGATGAAGTGATAAAAAGAAAGATACGGACCAACATAGGGAAAGCTCTGAGATTCTTTGATAACCTAATGGCATGATGGCAGCTGAAAGCAGGTGCAGTGGTATTTTCTGAATTTTTGGTTGAATGACAAGTTCTCTGACTGCCTATGGTCTGAGTCAACGTGGGCTGAAGTCCCATCAAAGCCCTTTGATTGCTCTTCAGGGGGGTCAAAAATCTCCTTGATGGGTGCCCCCTGCTGTTGTAGGAAGCATACAGCAGTTCTGGCTACTCAATGGTCTCTTGGAATAGATGCCCCCAAACAGCTTTTAAAATAGAATATTTATGCCCTGTCTTGGTGAGCTGAAATACCCGAGAATCCCGTTGAGCTCTAAGCTGTGATTAGGGTGTGGGATGCCTGGAAGACGGGGACCAAAAAGTCAGTCTCCTTGCAAGGTGAAATATGATACTACTTTTAAAAATAAGTGAATTTAATTTTTTTAGAGATGGTTTCAAAAGTATATCCCTTCACCTAAGACACATTCTTGCCAAAAAAAAAAAGATACATTCTTGCCAGTTATACAAACCAAGTGGGAATGATAGCTTTCTTGGGGAAGCCTTCAAATGGCTGTTTCTCTAGCTTTATAAAGTAAAACACATACTTGGTGCCTGCTATGTGTGCCTGGTCCAAGGACACAGCAATGACAAGGAATGACAAAGTTACTGGGCTTACAGAAATCCACAGTAGCAGCTGAAAAGCAAAAAATCAAGGCACATGTTTGGACAAAACCATCACAAGGGATTCAATGTGATCTTTAACTTTTTTATTTTGTATAAGCCTAGGATAGTAAATGCTTATGCATTCTTTAGCGTAACTTTAGGAAGAGTTTACAGAAAATTATACTCTTCTTATAGCTAGAGTATAGCGTCAACTCAATGGAGCTGTGTAACTGGGAGAAGAGAGTGAGCCTAATCTCTGTGGAATGCACACCTGACAGTCAGCATTGCCAAATGGGCTGAACATTTGACCTTGGTTAAGACCTGCTTATTATAGCAACCATCTTCTCCTGCTGGCAACCCTGACGTCTTGTTCAATCGCTCAGTCGTGTCTGACTCTTTTGCAGCCCCATAGACTGTAGCTGCCCCAGCC
>SJYT01029303.1:24044-43052 GCA_006410635.1 Cephalophus harveyi | reverse complement strand
TGTGGTGTTGGAGAAGACTCTTGAGAGTCCCTTGGACTGCAAGGAGATCCAACCAGTCCATTCTGAAGGAGATCAGCCCTGGGATTTCTTTGGAAGGAATGATGCTAAAGGGGAAACTCCAGTACTTTGGCCACCTCATGTGAAGAGTTGACTTATTGGAAAAGACTCTGATGCTGGGAGGGATTGGGGGCAGCAGGAGAAGGGGACAACCAAGGATGAGATGGCTGGATGGCATCACGGACTCGATGGACGTGAGCCTGAGTGAACTCTGGGAGTTGGTGATGGACAGGGAGGCCTGGTGTGCTGCAATTCATAGGTCACAAAGAGTCGGACACAACTGAGTGACTGAACTGAACTGAATGCTCTAAGTCACGTCAATCGTGTCTGACCGACTCTGTGCGACCCCATAGACAGCAGCCCAACAGGCTCTTCTGTCCCTGGGATTCTCCAGGCAAGAACACTGGAGTGGTTTGCCATTTCCTTCTCCAATGCATGAAAGTGAAAAGTGAAAGTGAAGTTGCTCAGTTGTGTCTGACTCCCAGCGACCTCATGGACTACAGCCCATCAGGCTCCTCTGTCCATGGGACTCTCCAGGCAAGAGTACTGGAGTGGGTTGCCATTGCCTTCTATTCCATTGTATATTTGTAGTACATCTTTATCTATTCCTTGGATGGACATTTAAGTTGCTTTTATGTCCTGGCTATTGTAAATAGTGCTGCAATGAACATTGGGATACACGTATCTTTTCAAATTATGGTTTTCTCCAGATATATGTGCTTAAGAGTGGGATTGTTGGGTCATATGGCAGCTCCATTTTTAGTTTTTTAGGAATCTCCATGCTGTTCTCCATAGTGGCTGTGAGATTATATCTCATTATAGTTTTGATTTGCATTTCTTTAGTAATTATTGATGTTGAGTGCCTTTTCATGTGCCTCTTGGCCATCTGTATGTCTTCTTTGGAGAAATGTCTATTTAGGTCTTCCACTCATTTTTTTTTTTTTGGATTGCGTTGTTTGCTTTTTTTTTTTTTGATACTGAGCTGCATGAGCTGTATTGTATATTAATGCATATATGTGGAATCTAGAAAAATGGTACAGATGAAACTATTTGCAAAACAGAAATAAAGACAGAGGCATAGAGAACAAATGTATGGACACCAAGGAGGGGAAGAGGAGTGGGTTGAACTGGAGACTGGGATTGACATATATGCACTATTATGTATAAATGGATATGAGAACCTACTGTATGGCACAGGAAACTCTACTCAGTACTCTATGGTGACCTAAATAGGAAGGAAATCCAAAAAAGAGGGGCCAAATATATACGCGTGGCTGATTCACTTTGCTGTACTGCAGACACTAACACAACAATTGTAAAACAATATACTCCAATAAAATGTTTAAAAACAAAAGTAACCCATTTTCTCATTGTAACCTGGGAATCCCAGTCTGTATTAAAGAAAAACATTTTGGTTTTTCCTTTGACCTTGTTTTCTTTTGCTCTTTTCTTTTCTTCTATTTACAGTGTGACTCCTTCAACACTCAGTCTGGCTTTGGTCGCCTGTATTCAGTTCATTTAGCTTCGCTATTTTTAACACATCGTTGAGGTAGTTTTGGATCAAAATCATGTGCTTTGGCAGCACAAGTCACTCAGCTAACAAAGGCGTAGTAATCACTGAAGCGAAGCCAAGTCAGAATTTTTTTTTATAAGAGTAGTATTTTCCAAGTGGTTATGTGAATTCTAGTGAGATTTGCTTTGGAACAAGAAGTATTTATTTCCCAGGACTGACCTCATTTCCTTCTAAAGTGGTCTCATCAAATAATTGCTTGCATCCTTAGAAGAAAATCCAGTTTCACAGACAGAAGCCAAAGTCTGTGACCAAAAGTTCAGCTTCATGTTCTACTAAGAAAGTAAACAACGTCATATTAGCAGCTTTTTTTTTTTTTAAAAAAGGGAAATTGTTATATGATCAAAAGGTTTTACATTTCTTCCTTCTCTCGACTCCTAATAAATTCCAATTCAGGAGATTTTATTCCGCTGCTGTCATGTTATATTTACAGATGAAATCAAAAGAGTGGATCTTCTGGTGGCAGTTCAAAATACTTTGTAGATTAACCGCCTGTTGTATCGCTATAGCCGGAGGTTCTGAACAAAAGCTTAGAGATAGTGATTCATTCATTCACTCAGTGATCACTGAAATAGAGCCTTTCCTGACAACCCTCTGGTTGGGCAGAAACAAGCGTTAATTTTTCACGTTGGTTGTTGTCTCACCCTTTTGTCTGTGGGTGTGGCCGTGGGACAGGAGTTAAGTCTGCCTACAGATCTCCCTCCAGTCTTGGGCTACATGTCCCAGCCCCTCACTGTGGTGGTTGTGGGGGCAGGGCGTGGCCAACATTGGTGCATCCAGCTTTTGAGCATGGCTTGTGAGACTGGCTCCTAGTGCTCCTTGCAGAGGGGCTAGAGGTGGTCCCTGCCATGTTGGCAGATTTGTTAGTGGCCAGTGGAAGTGACTGGGCTTCCCAGGGGGCTCAGTAGTAAAGAATCCACCTGCAAAGCAGGAGATGTAGGTTTGATCCCTGGGTCGGGAAGGTTATCTGAAGAAGGAAATGGCAGCCCAATCCAGTATTCTTGCCTGGAGAATCCCCATGGACAGAGGAGCCTGGTGGGCTACAGTTCATGGGGTCACAGAGTCAGACAAGACTTAGTGACTAAACAGCAGCAGCAGCAGTGGGAGTGGTTGGCATTTGAAGACTCCTATGCCAAAGGCTTTGACTGTGTGATCACAATAAACTGTGGAAAATTCTGAAAGAGATGGGAATACCAGACCCCCTGACATGCCTCTTGAGAAATCTATATGCAGGTCAGGAAGCAACAGTTAGAAATGGACATGGAACAACAGACTGGTTCCAAATAGGAAAAAGAGTACATCAAGGCTGTATATTGTCACCCTGATTATTTAACTTATTTGCAGAGTACATCATGAGAAACACTGGTCTGGAAGAAGCACAAGCTGGAATCAAGATTGCCAGGAGAAATATCAATAACCTCAGATATGCAGGTGACACCACCCTTATGGCAGAAAGTGAAGAGGAACTAAAAAGCCTCTTGATGAAAGTTAAAGTGGAGAGTGAAAAAGTTGACTTAAAGCTCAACATTCAGAAAATGAAGATCATGGCATCCGGTCCCATCACTTCATGGGAAATAGATAGGGAAACAGTGGAAACAGTGGCAAACTTTATTTTTCTGGGCTCCAAAATCACTGCAGATGGTGACTGCAGCCATGAATTAACAGATGCTTACTCCTTGGAAGAAAAGTTATGACCAACCTAGATAGCATATTGAAAAGCAGAGACATTCCTTTGCCAGCAAAGCTCCGTCTAGAGGCTATGGTTTTTCCTGTGGTCATGTATGGATGTGAGAGTTGGACTGTGAAGAGAGCTGAGTGCCAAAGAATTGATGCTTTTGAACTGTGGTATTGGAGAAGACTCTTGAGAGTCCCTTGGACTGCAAGGAGATCCAACCAGTCCATTCTGAAGGAGATCAGCCCTAGGATTTCTTTGGAAGGAATGATGCTAAAGCTGAAACTCCAGTACTTTGGCCACCTCATGAGAAGAGTTGACTTACTGGAAAAGACTGTGATGCTGGGAGGGATTAGGGGCAGGAGGAGAAGGGGACGACCGAGGATGAGATGGCTGGATGGCATCACGGACTCGATGGACGCGAATCTGAGTGAACTCCGGGAGTTGGTGATGGACAGGGAGGCCTGGCGTGCTGCGATTCATGGGGTCACAAAGAGTTGGACACGACTGAGCAACTGAACTGAACTGACCTGAGGTCAAATAGGGTTGAAGGAGACTGTTTCTCTGTTTGTCCCCTGGTGTTGGATTTCCCACTAAAGCTGCTAGATTCATGCAATTTCCTGGAAGAGAAACGAACTTGACCTGTAGCTGCTTCAATAGGTGGATCTGTCTGAGCCACACAGCCAAGCATGTGGTCACCTGCCAGGTGTGCTTCTCTTACTTTTTAAAAAAATGTTTCATTGACATTTTTATTGTGATTTATTTATTTATTTGCCATGTTGCGAGGCTTGCCCGTGAGGCTTGCTTGGTATGTGGAGTCTTAGTTCCCTGACTTGGGATCAAACCTGCGCCCCTGCAGGGGAAGTGTCACGTCTTAATCACTGCTCGGCCAGGGCAGTCTCCTCTGACTCTTTTGAGTTGCGAAAGTAGGTGTCATTGCTACTGTGTGTTCTGTATACCAGGGACTCTGACCCTAGGATGTAAGAATTATTATCCTCATTTTCAGGTGATCAGGAGTGAAGTCCACAGAGGCTAGGAGGCTACATAAGGCCCCACAGTTTTTGAGATGGAGTCACAGCTAGTATACATTTAAGACAGTTCTTTATCAATATTTTACTGCTCTATTTTTCCAAATGGCTGCCACTTCTATCACTTGTTTTCCTTAATTCTAATTCTTTGCCTCAGCATTCCAGTTGCTTTTCTGATTCATTGATACTGTATGTCTTCTGGTTCTTCTCTCTCACCTTTGTCTCCCCATCAACCTGTCTGGCAGTGTCTGAACCTTTAACCTCCCCTGCCCTATACACGCAATTGGAATCTTCCTTTAGGCTCATTCCTTTCCTCTTTTCTGTCATCACCATTCAGGCAGCGTTCAGACCTGTTCACTCCATTGCTAGATTATAACAGTCTTGGAACCAAACTCTCCAAATCTGAAGCCACCATTAGATACAGCTTCCTAAAATACTCTTTTGTCCTATCCTGGTTCCTTACTAGATGCCAAACAAAGGTCAGTTCCTTAGCTTGGAATTCTAGGCTCCCCACAGTATGGTTCCAAACTAATAAAATTATTATTTATTTATTTAGATTTATTTATGTACTTATTTTTTTGAGGACGCCCTAGGTGGCTCAGGTAAAGAATCCGCCTGCCAGTGCAGGAGACATAAGAGACAGGGGTGTGATTCCTGGGGTGGGAAGACCCCTTGGAGGAAGAATTGGCTACCCATCTATTTTTGGCTGTGCTGGGTCTTTGTTGCTATATAGGGGCTTTTTTTTAGTTGTGGCGAGGGGCGGGGGCTACTCTCTAGATGCGGTACGCAGGCTTCTCTTTACTGTGACTTCTCTTGTTATTTAATTTTGAATTTTTATTTTCAGAGCATGGGTTCTAGGACACATGGGCTCAGTAGTTGTGGTGCCCAGGCTTAGCTGCCCTGTAGCATGTGGCATCTTCCCTGCCCAGTGATGGAACCCGTGCCCCCTGCATCGGCAGGCGGATTTTTAATCACTGGACTACCAGGGAAGGTCCAGCATCAATTCTTAAAAATCTATAAAATGGGCATAAAGTTGTTACTGAAATAATATATTTAAACACTTATTAAATTATAAAATATTCTGCTAATGTGAGGTGTTAATAGTATCTTCACAGAAAACTCTAAGATGTAAATAGGGAAGAAATTAGTCTTCGTTTTAGAGGGGGAGTAAATGAAAACAGATTGGTAACAGGGTTTGTGGTCACTGTGTGGCACCCCACTCCAGTACACTTGCCTGGAAAATCCCATGGATGGAGGAGCCTGGAAGGCTGCAGTCCATGGGGTCGCTGAGGGTCGGACATGACTGAGTGACTTCACTTTCACTTTTCACTTTCATGCATTGGAGAAGGAAATGGCAACCCACTCCAGTGTTCTTGCCTAGAGAATCCCAGGGACGGGGGAGCCTGGTGGGCTGCCGTCTATGGGGTCGCACAGAGTTGGACACGACTGAAGTGACTTAGCAGTAGCAGTGAATTAGTGATAAAGGCAGGACTCCAATTTCTGATTTACTGTCTAACACTCTTCTGTGATGTCACATCCAGTGTTCAGAGGAGTGGAAGGTGTACAAACCAGGAGAGGTGGTAGGAAGATGTATATTTTTTAAAAACATGAGCAGATGAATGTGGTGATTTCAGAGTGGAGTTGAACCTAAGGCATCTCTCTGCAGAGGCTGTATATTTGGTTGTCAGTACATTGAAAAGAAACATAGCTACACTTTAGGTATGTTTTAGTTAAATTAAAAGAGGGACATGTATTTATTTTAAGGTGATGATTGAGATACCTTCCCCATGTGTAATGGAATTTTCTTTTTTGGCAAAGCTGAAGACAGTTCATTTAGCTGCATATGTTGTCGGTGAAATTTCCCACATGCTTACATGAAGCATTTGTGTTCTCCAGATGGCCTGTGTAAAGCCCAGTTGTTCTTCCAAATAAATTTATAGTTATGACAACTGTGGTATCTCTCTAGACTAGATGAAAGTTTTTTTCTTAGAAAAGGAAATGGTCTCTTTCCATTCAAACAGGCCAAGTGGGCACCCAATTGTACTAAGGCTGAAACTTGATGGGGTCTGAATTAGAGAGGCCAGTAGGTTAGGGATCCTGCTTTTATTCCCTCTCCATCCTTCAAATCTGTGTGGTCTTAAGCTCCCTCCATAAAAGAACCCCAAACATAAAAGATCTCCAGAAAAGGATCCACAGATTTTTTTTGTCAGTAATACCTTCCTTTCTTTGTTAAAAATTCAAACATTTATTATTCAACAGTTAATATATAAGAGAGAACGTCTGTATCACATACATAATTAAGAAACCTACTAATAAGTTGAATATCCATGGAACCACTAATCTGCTTCTGAGCCAGGACATGGTTAATGCTATTCAATTGATCTGTGGTTCATTTCCTTCCTGCTTCTTCCCTTCCTACTATGAACCACATTGTGCTCTCCAAAATTTTCGTGAGCTGACTATATTTATAAAGAGTTTTGAAAACCTTTAGGAGAATATGCAATGTGGCTTCAGATGTGTATTTATTAATACAGTAATTGTTCACTTCGTGCTGAGGGCTTTCAAGTCTATGGTCTTCTTTGAAATTCACAACAGTTCTATGAATTAACTCAGATGGAAATTTTATACTTTTGCAGGTAGAGAAAAGAGGCTCACCCAGCACTCATAACTGATGGGTAGGTATCAGAGTTTTGAGGTTAGAACCAGAGCCTTCAGACCCCAAGTCCTATGATCTTTGCTCATAACGACATTGCCCATGAATGAGTAGTTGCCACCGAATAGATTTCCAAGGAGAAATCCATCTTCCTGACCTGATAGAAATATCGCTGCGGGTCACAATAGTAGACCACAGGAGCTTGTATTGTTAGCAGATCCAGAGACTCAGGGTCACGTAGGGTACCTTATTTTTCCTTTTTTTTTCTCAGCCCTCAGCTTGGTATCTGAAACACAGTAGGTCCAGGTAAGAAGCCTGGGTTTTGGCATCCAGCATCATGGCATTGCAAACTGGTTCTTCATACAGTAGCTATGTGACATTGGGCAGATAAATTAACCTCTGTAAGCCCCAGCTACTCCCTTGTAAAATGAGTTTAATCATACCAATTCTCAGGAGTGCTGAGAGGAGTAAATGAGACAATGACTATGTAGTGACAGCAGAGGGATTGCCAGGGAGCAAGCACTGAATAGATTGTAGCTAAAAATAAAAAAAGAGTGTCTGTTTCCATGTCCTTGGGTGAATCATTTGATTCCATCTGTTCTCCGCTTTCCAAAGCTTCAGAGCTTTATACGTGCAGGGAGGGGGTTAGACAAAGATGAATTCTCAGGTCTTTCGAGCTCTGACTTTCAGTGAAGCTCAATACAGTTCCCAAGACTTCCGATGACTTAGTTTAACTTATTGTTTGACTTTCGAAAACCATATCCAAATGCCTTCGTTGTTTATACTTCCAAGTCCTCACGTGACACAGAGACTATGTGACAAGGTAGAACTGCAAAATAATGACCAACGCTTTTCTTTTCTGCAATTTTCTTGTTGCTCCATAGGCTACTGTTAGCATTCACTGCTTTGGCCCCAGAAAGAGTAAAAACTGAGTTTTATGTGATTAAAAAAATGCATAGCAGCATTCATTATATTGAAAATCAGGCTTCCTATTGGAAGAGTCAAACTTTTGAAAGAAAAAAGGAGGCCTTAAGCATTGAGTTACCTTTCTAACTGTGGTCTGAAAAGCATGCGCAATGGTGCGGTAGTAGCTTCCCATCAGACAGGCATTAAAGTCTAAGTCTAATGTTAGAAGCCAAGTTTCAGACAGAACATGACCAAGACTTTGATGCTGTTGAGTGTCTGAGATGAGCCTTCTGCACTGATCCATGTAGTGGAGGTGGAGGATGAGAAAGGAGAGACATTTTAAATTCGTCTGGGAGGATGTCAGAGCAGAGAGGACCTGCCTCTTATTTCCCAGGTGAGCTTTAAGGCAGCAAGCCTCAGCAGTCCTTCTGTCCCAGCCCCCATGAACTTCCTATTGGAAGAGTCAAACTTTTGAAAGAAAAAAGGAGGCCTTAAGCATTGAGTTACCTTTCTAACTGTGGTCTGGAAAGCATGCGCAATGGTGCGGTAGTAGCTTCCCATCAGACAGGCATTAAAATCTAATGTTAGAAGCCAAGTTTCAGACAGAACATGACTGAGACTTTGATGCTGTTGAGTGTCTGAGATGAGCCTTCTGCTCTGAGCCATGTAGTGGAGGTGGAGGATGAGAAAGGAGAGACATTTTAAATTCGTCTGGGAGGATGTCAGAGCAGAGAGGACCTGCCTCTTATTTCCCAGGTGAGCTTTAAGGCAGCAAGCCTCAGCAGTCCTTCTGTCCCAGCCCCCATGCTAAGATGGTGCAGCTGAAGAAGAGCGGAATGGTGTGGCATGTGTAGGCACAATCGCCTCCCACAGCTCACCCACAGGCACGAGTGAAGTTGGCCAGAGCAACTTACCAGCAGGGGTGGGGAACTGACTGGCAGCCAAGGAGGAACCTGGAGAAGCCTCGGAGCATGGCTGAGGAGACCCACGATGACTGGCATGGGGGTGGTGGCCAGAGGAGACGGGGAGGCACCAGACACTTCCATGTGCAGAGGGAACTGCGGCCCGTGAAGCGAAGAAGCATAGGATGAATCGTGTAAGCAACAAAGCCAGCCTGAGAGGAGACCGCTGGAGAACGGCTGGCGGACTGTATTCCTGTGGATGGTAGGCCAAGAGACTACCCCGCTTAGTCTGGGAGACAGGTGGACACAGTTACCAGGCATGCCGGCTGCTGTGTGTTTTACTAGATTAGATCCAAAGTGTCAATTTTGTTTTTTCCCTTTTTGCCCCACCACATAGCATGTGGGATCTTAGGTCCCAGCTGCTGCTGCTGCTAAGTCGCATCAGTCATGTCCGACTCTGTGCGATCCCGTAGACGGAAACCCACCAGGCTCCTCTGTCCCTGGGATTCTCCAGGCAAGAATACTGGAGTGGGTTGCCATTTCCTTCTCCAGTGCATGCATGCATGCATGCTAAGTCGCTTCAGTTGTGTCCGATTCTGTGCGACCCCATAGACGGCAGCCTACCAGGCTCCTCTGTCCCTGGGATTCTCTAGGCAAGAATACTGGAGTGGGTTGCCATTTCCTTCCAGGGACCTAACCTGCAGTGGAAGGGTGACGTCTTAACCACTGGATCACCAGGGAGGTCCCCCAAGGTGCAATGGAAACCTAGCCACACATTTCAGAGCCTTCCTGGGAATAGACCCCCATATCACTTGCTACTTAATATTAAACTGTAATATTAAAATATTCAATTATTTTTGGTCTGTAACTTTTTCTCTTGGGATTTGAGTTATCTGGCTGTTTGTTCTATTGTTTAAAAAAACAAAAACCAAACCACCATCTCCTCCCCCTAAACCACCACTGGTCAGCAGGCTTCTGAAACTGAAGAAGGAGGAGTGAAGAAAGAGGGAGTTAAAATCTTGAAATGGGGAAATAGTTCAGAAATACTTTCTTAGCAATAAACTACTTATTTTTCTGTGCATGTAAGCAGCTTTGCATACATTCCCTCGATTGATCCATGTAAATTAGGCTGTTACAGATGAGGAAGAAGAGATTCAGATTTCTAGTTTGAAGCTCTTTCTTCTGCCATTATGATCAGAAACACAGTGCCTAGAGGTGTATGCGTGTGTGTACTGTGCATGTATTGGAGGTGGGGGAGAAGGTGTGGGGACTGAAGGCAGATTTTTCTAGAGGAAAATGTCAAAACAGCCCAATCACTCAACAAAGGCATGATGAATGAAGGAATAGAGTGATTTGCTTCAACAAGTCATGAGGATCTGGCTTTAGCTATATGGATAATGGCCCTTTTAATTCCTATTTTCCTTATGACATCATCACGTACTGTTCGTCAAAATGTTCTGGGAGGAAAACGCCAGAGCTCAGAGATCAGGCCAATTATTGTGGAGATTCTTTTCAAAGAATATTATGCTTCCCTCTGCTCAAGGGTACATGGCACACCGTAGGACCTAGGGGAGTTTACACTAGGTTTACAGGCCCTAAGGGACATATGGACTCTTCTGTGTCTTTTCCTTTTTTTTTTTTGAGCAGCTGAAGCATCCCCCTTGACAAGGCTCTTAGTGGGCCTGTCAATCAAGATGCCTCTCCTTGGGCCAAGGGTTGATCACATGATCCACTCTAGGCCAATCAGATTTCCTCTCTGAAGCTGGAGTCTGGACTGAAATGTTCAGGTGGACTGAAGTGATTCACTTTGAGGGAGACAACTTGAAGAGAATCTGGTTGTTATTTCCTGTTACTGAGATCTTCAAAGCTGCTCTGTTTCCTCCTTGGGGCTTGATACATTTCTTTCGACTTGATAAGTTACCATATGACTTTTAGTTTAAGTCATCCAGAGTTAATTTTGGTTGCTTCAATCGAAGTATCTCTAACAGGACTTTCCTGGTTATCCAGTGGTTAAGACTCTGTACTTCCAGTGTTGGGGGCAGAAGTTAGTTCCTGCCTATGTCGAAGAGCAAGAAAAAAAGAGGGGAAAACTCAGGCTTCCTTCATTGCACAGCATTAATAACAAAAGCTCTAGCAAGTACAGCAGAGGTACAGTGTTGCTCAGCATTTTCTTTGTTGTGGGCAGTCTTCATATTCTATGCAAATACTTTGTACATTTGCTAACTTGTGGAGAAAAAGCCCTTTTCAGGCAGAAGACAAGCTGGAGCCAGGTTAAACAGTTAATAAAAGTGTGGGAAATCTGAGCTCACCAGGAAACAGTGGGTTTAAGAAGAGAAAAGGTAGTTATAAAGATGTCTGTTGGTCAAGAACCCTGTGTAGGCAACTGTTTACAATAGCCAGGACATGGAAGGAACCTAGATGTCCATTGGCAGATGAATGGATAAGACAGCTGTGGTACATATACACAATGGAATATTACTCAGCTATTAAAAAGAATGCATTTGAATTAGTTCTACTGAGGTGGATGAAACTGGAGCCTGTTATACAGAGTGAAGTAAGCCAGAAAGAAAAAAACAGCAATACAGTATATTAACACATACATATGGAATTTAGAAAGATGGTAACGATGACCCTATATGTGAGACAGCAAAAGAGACACAGATGTAAAGAACAGACTTTTGGACTTTGTGGGAGAAGGCGAGGGTGGAATGATTTGAGAGAATAGCATTGAAACATGTATATTATCATATGTGAAATAGATCGCCAGTCCAGGTTTGATGCATGAGACAGGGTGCTCAGGGCTGGTGCACTGGGATGACCCTGAGGGATGGGATGGGGAGGGAGGTGGGAGGGGGTTCAAGATGGGGAACATATGTACACCCGTGGCTGATTCATGTCAATGTATGGCAAAAACCACTACAATATTGTAATTAGCCTCCAATTAAAATAAATTAATAAAAAAAAAGAACCCTGTGTAGGGTTGGAGACCAGGTCAAGTTTGATCCATCTATGGCCAAGAGAGTTTAGGGAGAACTCTTGTTGGGACAAGAATAGATCAGAACTTCTTAGTCAGCCTCTTCCCTGGGCAGCGTGTGTGCTGGAAACAGGTTGGATGCCAGTGACTGGCATAGATCCTAGGCTCCCTGAGTTAGACTGTTCTCCCAGCCTGAACTGGACTGGACTCTGGAACTGTTCTGTGAACCTGCCATTGTTTATCAGGACATAGAGCTTGTTCTGATAAATAATTACACTTGCTTTATAGTCGCTCTCTGCCTTCAGGAAATTGTCTCAGATTTGTGACACTCATTTGTTTACTCATTCAGTAAATATTTATTGAATGCCAGTCACTGATATTGATGCTAAGTACCTAGTGGTACAGAATAGATACAGTTCCTGTCTCAAGGGGATAATAACTATAGAGATGGGGAGAATGATATTAAGCATATAATTAGATAGAAATTTATAATTACAAATTGTACCACGAGCTAAGCAGGAATATTGCAAATTGTGATCAGGATGTAACATGTGATGATGTTTTACTATCAAAGGCAGGGCTATGGAGAGAGACTTTTCCCTGTAAAGAGGGTTCACCAACTTTCATTCTGATGGTAAGATCTTTGCATTTTATCCAAGAGGCTTTGTGCGATGCATTCTGTAAGATACAGTATATTTTTGTGTTGACTTTATGTGTTGTAGGTTGTAACTGAAAACTGAAGGCAAGCTTTAAGAAGACCTCTTGGGCAAATGGTGTGTGTGTGTTCAGCTGCTCAGCTGTGTCCAACTCTTTGTGACCCCATGGACAGTCGTCCTGCCAGGCTCCTCTGTCCATAGGGATTTCTGAGGCAAGAATACTGGAGTGGGTTGCCATTTTCTTCTCCAAGGGATCCTCCCAACCCCGGGATCAAACCCAAGTCTCTTGGGTCTCCTGCACAGCAGATGGATTCTTTACCACTGTGCCACCTGGGAAGCCCCTCGGGCCATTTGGTGGGCATTAAGTCTGGTTTAGAGATGGGGACATAAACTTGTGACTCTAAGTTTCAACAGGGAAAGTGATTTAAAACTCAGTAAAGTTGTGTTTGGCCATGAAGAAAGAAAATAATGAGGCTAAGTTCATGGGTGCATCATAGGAGTTTGGAGATCTCAGCTGTCATATGACATGTTGATATGACTAAATAAAATTATTTATTTTTAATTGGAGGATAATTGCTTTACAATACTGTGTTGGCTTCTGCCATACATTAATATGAATCAGCCACAGGTATATATATATCCCCTCCCTCTTGAACCTCCTTCCCACCTTCCACCCCATCCCACCCCTCTAGGTTGTCATGGAGCTTTGGTTTAAGCTCCCTGCGTCATACAGTAAATTCCCACTGGCTGTCTGTTTTACACATGGTAATGTATATGTCTTCATGCTACCCTCTCCATTCGTCCCACCCTCTCCTTCCCCTTTCCCCACTGTGTCCACAGGTCTGTTCTCTGTGTCTGCATCTCTGCTGCTACCCTGCAAATAGGTGATATAACTAAATTTCCCAAACACATTGTAGGTGCATTTGTTATCCTGAAAGAAATGACCAAACCTCACCTTTTTACACCTTTTTTTGAACACTAACGTGTTCAACACATTAGTGATTTGACCATCACCTGAAGACCGTTAATAAGAGCAGGATACTCTGTGAGGTACACTGCAACTACCAGAATGTATATGGAATAATCTAGAATGAAGCAATTTTGCTGTCTAATAGGAATCTATGTGGTGCGTAAGTAAGATCTTAGACTTTGGCAATCATCCTGAGTGGCTGAGAAGTCTTTGAAAGAATGCTTTAGGTGCCATCTTGTGGTCAGTATTATGAATGTATCGAATTCAACTCATCTTCAACTTTCCAGAAAGACTGTTAAAAAAGTTTATGAGGGTCCCACCGGCTATTTATTTGGTGGTCTATGATGACTTAGATCGGAGAAGGCAATGGCACCCTACTCCAGTTCTCTTGCCTGGAAAATTCCAGGGACGGTGGAGCCTGGTGGGCTGCCGTCTGTGGGATCACACAGAGTCAGACACGACTGAAGCGACTTAGCAGCAGCAGCAGCAGCAGCAGCAGCAGATGACTTACCTGGATGTGGTGGGGGTAGGTAGGAGGGAGGTCCAAGAAAGAGGGGATATATGTATGCATATAGCTGACTCGCTTCATTGTACAGCAGAAACTAACACAGCATTGTAAAGCAATTATATTAGAAAAAAAAAAAAAGCTTATGAGGACTTCTGGGCTGTTCAGACTTAAAACCTCACCCCGTAGAACTAGTGTCTTAAAAGGAGTTTACGTTATTTGGCTATGACAAAGCCTTGGTATATTAATCAGTTCTCTTTCTGTGTCGATTGATAGACACCTGTTTCAAACGGTCTTAAACAAGAAAGGTGTTATCTTGCAGAACTGAGGAAGCTGCTGCAGGAGCCGAGACCTTGGGGGCTAATTCCAGGTCCTGTCGTCACCAGGGCCTGCCCTTCTGTTTCTCATTTCTGTTTGGTTTTATCCCCTCTTGCTTCAGGGAAAAGTGCTGCTAGAAGTCCAGATTTCAAATCGTTTTTGCGTTGTGATTCAGGTACAGGTAGAAGAATCTTGAAGGAAGGACTTTGGCCCGATTTGGGTCCCATGGCAAGCCTGGTACCAGTCATGCCATAAGGGGAAGGGGGCACTCTGAACAGCCAGCTTCAGTCTGTGATCACACCCTGTGGTTGGGGGTGGAGGAGAAGGCACCTTCAGTTCAGTTCAGTTCAGTCGCTCAGTCGTGTCCGACTCTTTGCGACCCCATGAATCGCAGCACGCCAGGCCTCCCTGTCCATCACCATCTCCCAAAGTTCACTCAGACTCACGTCTATCGAGTCCGTGATGCCATCCAGCCATCTCATCCTTGGTCGTTAGCAACATGAATATGTTACTGTAGTGACGGAACCTGTGGGAATGCTTATAGGCAAATGAGCAAACAAAAGGCACAACCCGACCCACTGCAACTGCACTACTTGGACCCCAGCACACATCCAAACCCTTCCTCAAATCTGAAAGGGCCCAAATACTATCCTGAGTACATGCAACAACACAAACTTACCCCCTCTTCAAGCGGAGGCAACTCAAAGATGCACTGAGTTGACAAATTCAACACCAACAAGTTCAGGATTTCTAGACAATGTACATTCCTCTTAGGTCCAGATAGAGTGTCCAGTCTTGGCCCAACAATCTCTTTCCATTAAGGAAAAAAAAAACCACAAAGTCAGTTCACTTGAGTTGATATATTTTGGTTTTCCTTATCTTTGAAAATTTCCTAAAGAAAAAAAATCCTGCGAGAAACAGTTTAGTAAGTCAGATACTTCAGAGACATTCAATCATGTAGTCACATAAACAGTTATTTGAACCTCTAATGTTTGTCAGTTATATTTTAGCCCCTGGGAGTATGTCCCTGATTTCTCTGAACTTAAAAATGTGAAAAACGATTACAATACTAAGCAGTAAGGGACTGTGATTGCAGAATTAATCGCATATATGTTCAGCTTGTAGCATTTTTCAGAATTCTGTATATTTCGCAGGTGGTGTTTATGGAAAATTAAAACCGCTGAAATAAGAGAATCTCATTGGTACAGAGAATAGGGATAAATATCAATAGAACCTCAAAGAGTTAGCCATATTACTGGGAATAATTTTAAGTGAAAGATACTTGGCAATGTTTTGTCTAAAAAGATTGAAACATTTTCTTCTTCTTTTGAATTTTTCTAGTCTTTTGTTCCAAAGAGAGTTTGTTCACTTGAGGGCTGATTAATCATGAAACAATGTTGAATCAATTTACATTATTCATTAATTAGTTTCAGAGCTCATTATCTTGTTGGTGTTTCTAATTTAAATTGAATGATTTATTTGAAGACCTACATTTAGCTTAATGATTAGAGAAGAAGGATAGAGTGGTGCTTAAGAGCATGGGTTTTGGCACTGTATTGATTAAGATTTGAATCCTAGCTCCACTCTTATTAATTGCCTGACTTTCAGCACATTTTTTAACCAAAGTCTCCGTTTTCTGATCTGAGTAATGGGAGCAATACCGGTACTCACCTCATAAGATTATTGTGAGGGTTTGATAAACGTATAACAGAGTTAGTAACTAGTGCTTCCCTGGCTCAGACAGTAAAGGATCTGCCTGTAATGCAGGAGACCTGGGTTCGATCCCTGGGTTGGGAAGATCCCCTGGAGAAGGAAATGGCAACCCACTCCAGCATTCTTGCCTGGAGAATCCTCATGGACAGAGGAACCTGGCAGGCTATAGTCCATGGGGTTACAAAGAGTGGACATGACTGAGTGGCTAAGCACAGCAGAACACACATATCCTTTACTGACTGAGGGTTGCTTTGGGGATGTTGACTCCCTGACACCTTTGGCTGACCGTTTTGTACCCAGTGGAAATCTTTAGTTGGGGAGATGCAGGTATAGTCCTCGGTATAGAAAAGCATCAGTATGGCTGGAATTCTCTGTTGAGGCTGTGAGTGACTGAGTGTGGGTTGGGGGGATATGGGTGGAGTACCAGAAATGTGTGCTGGAAACTTTTCTGTGAATCCCTCTTAACTATGTTAGGCACCCTCACTCTGTGGTTCCACAGACTCTTTTTTTCTTTAAACTTTTTATTTTATATTGGAGTATAACCAGTTAACAATGATGTGATAGTTTCAGGTAAACACAAAGGGACTCGGCCATACGTGCACATGTATCCATTCTCCCCCAGACTCCACTCCCATCCAGGCTGCCGCATCACATTGAGCAGAGTTCCACGTGCCGTACGGTAGGTCCTTAAGGGTTATCCATCTTAAATATAGCAGTGTGCACACGTCAATCCCAAACTCCCTATCTATCCCNGGACTCGGCCATACGTGCACATGTATCCATTCTCCCCCAGACTCCACTCCCATCCAGGCTGCCGCATCACATTGAGCAGAGTTCCACGTGCCGTACGGTAGGTCCTTAAGGGTTATCCATCTTAAATATAGCAGTGTGCACACGTCAATCCCAAACTCCCTATCTATCCCTTCCTCCCATTCTTCTCCCCTGGAAGCCGTAAATTCCTTCTCGAAGTCTCCAGATTCTTGTTTCCTCCTTTAAAAAACCTACCGCATTGTACACGTTGTCTGTTCTTTCTCCTGGGCTATCATCTCTATGTGGGCAGGGACAAGATCCACGTTGTTCACTGTGGTGTCTCCAAGCCTAGGTGATCAGTAAATACTTGTTGACTGAATGTTCTGATCAGGAATAAATAAATGTTCATGGCAAAAAAACTAACTATATGAATATTAATGAAGCAAGTTTTTGTACTTTGTATTTTCTATACATAGAATAGTACTGCTGAACTCTTTCAACACAAAGATGTGAATGCTTAGTTTGAATCCATCTGATCTGGTGTCAGACTTGAAGGAAACTTGTCTTTTGCAATTTTATGGTCCATGGAAAAAGGAGAGATCAGATATTTCTCTCTCTTAAACAAATATGGTAAGCAGGGAGTAAAAGGTAAGATGGAATAAAAATGTTACTAAGTTTGAAGTCTTTTTAAAATTAATTTATTTTTAATTGGAGGATAATTGCTTTACAACGTTGAATTGGTTTCTGCTGTACAATGAAGTGAATCAGCTATTTGTATACATATGTCCCCTCCCTCCTGAGCCTCCCTCCACTCACCATCTCGCACATCTAGGTCATCGCAGCACTGAGCTGAGTTCGTGCTATACAGCAGCTTCCCACTAGCTGCCTATTTTAAACATGGTAGTGTATATTAGTTCTGATTGTGAAGTTACTTGTCAAAGTTTCCCAAAGGGAGTGTGCATGCAGGTTCATTTACTCAGTCATGTCTGATTCTTCGCAACCCCACAGACTATAGCCCGCCAGGCTCCTCTGTCCATGGGCTTTTTCCAGCAGGAATACTGGAGTGGGTTGTCGTTTCCTCCTCCCGGGGATTGATTAAACCTGAGTCTCCAGCGTCTCCAGCATTAGCAGGTGGATTCTTTACCACTGAGTCACCTGGGAATCTCATTCCCCAAGCGAGAGAGTTCAGAAATTTTGGATGAATTTCAAGGCTTGAGAATACAGTGGCGAAATGTGACAATTCTGCCAGTAGGTGGTGTGTTTCACGAAGCAATCGAGGTGGTTTTATTTTGCGTTTGGACTGTGTTTGAGTTCACATTAATCTCAAAATGAATTGGATTAGTTTCTGAAGGATTGATAAGATTTTAGCATCAGGCAAGCAATAACGGGAGAAAAATCAGTCACCGTCTTTCACAAGCAAAAAAATTCAGAGGAAGATACAATCTTTGCAGTTCATACAACTGCAGCCAGTAGGATGGGGAAGAAGAAATACATGAAAATGACAGTGTGTACAAGTCAATCCCAAGCTCCCTAACTATTTCTGTCCCCATATCCTTCCCCTGAACATGTACACACTGCTCTATTTAAAATGAGTAACCAGTAAGGAACTTTATAGCACAGGGAACTCTGCTCAATGTTTTGTGGCAGCCTGGATGAGAGAGGCATGTAAGGGAGAATAGATACATGTACATGTATGGCAGAATCCCTTCTCTGTTCACCTGAAACTATCACAACGTTGTTAATCGGCTATACCCAGTACAAAATGAAAAGTTAAAAAAAATAATGGTAATTGTAAGTTGGTTATATCCTCTTGTGTGGCCTGAATAATTCCAATTTTGAAAACTATTTTGGATAGGCACATATGCCAGGAAAAATTCATATTTAATGGATAGTTCTGCTATAAGGTTAGTTCAGTTCAGTTCAGTTGCTCAGACATGTCTGACTCTTTGTGACCCCATGAATCGCACCACCCCAGGCCTCCCTGTCCATCACCAACTCCTGGAGTTCATTCAGATTCACGTCCATCGAGTCCGTGATGCCATCTAGCCATCTCGTCCTCGGTCATCCCCTTCTCCTCCTGCCCCCAATCCCTCCCAGCTTCAGAGTCTTTTCCAATGAGTCAACTCTTCGCATGAGGTGGCCAAAGTACTGGAGTTTCAGCTTTAGCATCGTTCCTTCCAAAGGAATCCCAGGGCTGATCTCCTTCAGAATGGACTGGTTGGATCTCCTTGCAGTCCAAGGGACTCTCAAAAGTCTTCTCCAACACCACACTTCAAAAGCATCAATTCTTTGGTGCTCAGCCTTCTTCACAGTCCAACTCTCACATCCATACAT
>SJYT01029303.1:0-16549 GCA_006410635.1 Cephalophus harveyi | reverse complement strand
GTGTTGACCATCTGGTGATGTCCACGTGTAGAGTCTTCTCTTGTGTTGTTGGAAGAGGGTGTTTGCTATGACCAGTGCATTTTCTTGGCAAAACTCTATTAGTCTTTGCCCTGCTTCATTCCGCATTCCAAGGCCAAATTTGCCTGTTACTCCAGGTGTTTCTTGACTTCCTATTTTTGCATTCCAGTCCCCTATAATGAAAAGGACAACCTTTTTTGGTGTTAGTTCTACAAGGTCTTGTAGGTTTTCATAGAACCGTTCCACTTCAGCTTCTTCAGCATTACTGGTTGGGGCATAGCCTTGGATTATTGTGATACTGAATGGTTTGCCTTGGAGACGAACAGAGATCATTCTCTCGTTTTGAGATTGCATCCAAGTACTGCATTTCGGACTCTTTCGCTGACCATGATGGCTACTCCATTTCTTCTGAGGGATTCCTGCCCACAGTAGTAGATATAATGGTCATCTGAGTTAAATTCACCNCCTTGGAGACGAACAGAGATCATTCTGTCATTTTTGAGATTGCATCCAAGTACTGCATTTCGGACTCTTTTGTTGACCATGATGGCTACTCCATTTCTTCTGAGGGATTCCTGCCCGCAGTAGTAGATATAATGGTCATCTGAGTTAAATTCACCCATTCCAGTCCATTTTAGTTCGCTGATTCCTAGAATGTTGACGTTCACTCTTGCCATCTCTTGTTTGACCACTTCCAATTTGCCTTGATTCATGGACCTGACATTCCAGGTTCCTATGCAGTATTGCTCTTTACAGCATCAGACCTTGCTTCTATCACCAGTAACATCCACAGCTTGGTATTGTTTTTGCTTTGGCTCCATCCCTTCATTGTTTCTGGAGTTATTTCTCCACTGATCTCTGGTAGCATATTGAGCACCTACTGACCTGGGGAGTTCCTCTTTCAGTATCCTATCATTTTGCCTTTTCATACTGTTCATGGCAAGTATTCAAGGCAAGAATACTGAAGTGGTTTGCCATTCCCTTCTCCAGTGGACCACATAGCATAGTTATACCTGCCATCAAAAGGAGGAGAAAGCAGGCTGAGTGTGGGATGTCTGTCCTGATTTTTGAAGGTGTGAAAAGTGGTGGATGGCCAATGAGGAGAGGCTAAGGGTAGAGTCAGGCCATCCTTTATTGGAATCCCTTTCCCAGGGCTTTCTAGCTGTGTTCAGTTCAGTTCAGTTCAGTCGCTCAGTTGTGTCCGACTCTTTGTGACCCCATGAATCACAGCACGCCAGGCCTCCCTGTTCATTACCATCTCTCAGGGTTCACTCAGACTCATGTCCATCGAGTCCGTGATGCCATCCAGCCATCTCAATCTCGGTCGTCCCCTTCTCCTCCTGCCCCCAATCCCTCTCAGCATCAGAGTCTTTTCCAATGAGTCAACTCTTTGTATGAGGTGGCCAAAGTACTGGAGTTTCAGCTTTAGC
The DNA here is from genome assembly GCA_006410635.1 of Cephalophus harveyi. Taxonomy (NCBI): domain Eukaryota; kingdom Metazoa; phylum Chordata; class Mammalia; order Artiodactyla; family Bovidae; genus Cephalophus; species Cephalophus harveyi. The sequence continues at coordinate 15,101 of SJYT01029303.1, read as the reverse complement.
ATCATTCCTTCCAAAGAAATCCCAGGGCTGATCTCCTTCAGAATGGACTTGTTGGATCTCCTTGCAGTCCAAGGGACTCTCAAGAGTCTTCTCCAACACCACAGTTCAAAAGCATCAATTCTTCGGTGCTCAGCCTTCTTCACAGTGCAACTCTCACATCCATACATGACCACAGGAAAAACCATAGCCTTGACTAGACGGACCTTAGTCGGCAAAGTAGTCTCTGCTTTTGAAAATACTATCTAGGTTGGACATAACTTTTCTTCCAAGGNGTCCAAGGGACTCTCAAGAGTCTTCTCCAACAACACAGTTCAAAAGCATCAATTCTTCGGTGCTCTGCCTTCTTCACAGTGCAACTCTCACATCCATACATGACCACAGGAAAAACCATAGCCTTGACTAGACGGACCTTAGTCGGCAAAGTAATGTCTCTGCTTTTGAATATTCCATGTAGTTCAGTCTAATAGATTATTAAAGCCCTGTGGGCAAGAGCTTCATCTATCATGCTCAATAATTTATAGCCAACACCAAGATCAGCGTTCATTAAATGCTTGTAAATTGATATATTTTTCAATTTCTGACATTTTTAACATTAAAAATGTAAAGAACATAATCTCATCTTTCATTAATAATACAAAAATCACTTCAAAACCTTACCACATTAATTATTACATTATAGTGTGAAAGATGTGTAGAACTGATAATTAAGAGTGTCAAATAATATAGACTTGAGAGTAGAAGAATTCTAACCTGAAGTCTGAGTGATTTGAAGGATTCTAACCTGGAAGGGCATGTACAATATGCTTTCTTGAGGCCCAGTCTCTCAGATTTTTTCAGGCAGGTAGTCTCAAGCTCTTTTTTGGAGAAGCAATAAATATTCTCTTGAAAGATTCTCCCTGTTTCAATAGCAGAAACCAGTTATCAGAATGAAAGCTCTCTCAGTCTTTTACTGTTAAAATAAGTGACAAATCCAGAGTTTTCCATTCAAGGTTGGTTTCACTCCATGCTTATACATATTTCACACACAGACAGGGGTTTTGGAGAAGCAATAAATATTCTCTTGAAAGATTCTCCCTGTTTCAATAGCAGAAACCAGTTATCAGAATGAAAGCTCTCTCAGTCTTTTACTGTTAAAATAAGTGACAAATCCAGAGTTTTCCATTCAAGGTTGGTTTCACTCCATGCTTATACATATTTCACACACAGACAGGGGGTGGGAGTGTGAAACCATTCATTAGCCTCTTTTTACAAAGAAAAGGTGAATTAACCTTTGATACAAGAGGAATGTAAACCACTTCCCCTGGCTGTTCCATCCTTTGAGGCTGTCAGGATTTCAAAGTTAACTGTCCTCAGAGTGGTCACCTGGTGTGGTGGTGAAGAACCTAGAGTGGTAACTCATTACATACTCACTCCCATTTAAGGTAAAATTCCAACTAGAAAAAACTGAATAATACTTTTATCATCTGTTTCTGGTGTCTCAAATGATGGGGCTCCATAGCATTTCTCTGAGTTTTCACAGCCTAATACAAACACATGGTACATTCTGCTGCCTTCCTCTGGTCTTCTTCCCCATCTCTTGTCATCATCTCAGCACTCAAATGCTTATAAGTGGTTTCTACAGTCTTCTTAGATCATTCAACAAATACATATGACAACATCTGGTTCTTCTTTTTCCTCTAAGGCAAGTCCCTCTGGTCCTTCATCATTCTGGTTGCTCTTCTGCATTCCCTCTAGCACCAGGAACAAATCAGCAAATCATCATCACCTCATCTCTGAAATGCCAGAGGATCTGAATCCCAGGCACCAGTGTGAATACATAGTATATTTGACTTATACACAGAGTACCTCATGAGAAACGCTGGACTGGAAGAAGCACAAGCTGGAATCAAGATTGCCGGGAGAAATATCAATAATCTCAGATATGCTTGAAGATCTTTTTTGTACAGTTCTTCTGTGTATTCTTGCCACCTCTTCTTAATATCTTCTGCTTCTGTTAGGTCCATACCATTTCTGTCCTTTATCGAGCCCATCCTTGCATGAAATGTTCCCTTGGTATCTCTAATTTTCTTGAAGAGATCTCTAGTCTTTCCCATTCTGTTATTTTCCTCTATTTCTTTTCATTGATCTAGCTGTGTAACCTGGGGCAATTGACTTAAACCCTGCAAACCTCCATCTTCTTATCTGTGAACAGGGACATAATTCCCTCATGATAGTTAGTCATTAGGATTAAATAAGATAATGTAAGAAATTTAGCTCAATTCCTCTACAGAATTCTAAACAAATAGTATCTATGAACACTTTGGTTTCTAATAGTAGGGCAGCCATCTCATTGATGTCATCAAACTGAGGTGCTGGAGAAGACTCTCGAGAGTCCCTTAGACAGCAAGGAACCAAACCACTAGGGAATCAATCCTAAAGGGAAATCAACCCTGACTATTCATTGGAAGGACTGGTGCTGAAGATGAACCTCCAATCCTTTGGCCACCTGATGCAAAGGGCTGACTCATTGGAAAAGACCCTGATGCTGGGAAAGATTGAAGGCAGGAGGAGAAGGGGATGACAGAGGATGAGATGGTAGGATGGTATCACTGAATGGACTTGAGTTTGAGCAAGCTCCGGGAGACAGTGAAGGACAGGAAAGCCTGTTTGCTGCAATCCATGAGGTTGCAAAGAGTCAGACACAACTGAACCACTGAACAACAACAGAGTCATCTCATTCACTTGCCATGATTCGATAAACTTGGTGCTTCTTTCTCTTATCATTTTATACCATCTTCCTTCTTCCTGAACTTTTAATTGATATGTACTGTAATTCTGAGAACTGTTTTCTAGCTGAGACACAGATTGCAAGCATAAAGTATCCATGTGATAAATTCCTTAGGATTGGATTTGACCTGTGTGACAAACCAGCTAATCCAAGATTTCATCAGAACCAGTAAGTTTCTTCCCAGGACTCCTTGTGAGTCCTCCAAGGGCTGTCTGCTCTCCTCGGCTGAGAACCAGGATGGAAATTAGAAGGAGACCTCATGGATAGCTGTCAGTGAAGTAGGGCTTCATGCAGGGCTTCCCAGGTGGTGCTAGTGGTAAAGAACCTGCCTGCCAGTGTGGGAGACATAAGAGACCAGGGTTCGATCCCTGGTTTGGGAATATCTCCTGGAGGAGGGTGTGGTAACTGATTCCACTATTCTTACCTGGGAAATCCCATGGACAGTGGAGCCTGGCAGGCTACAGTCCACAGGGTTGCAAAGAGTCAGAAACAACTAAAGAACATGCAACAATACATATGATGGATCGTGGGAGCAGCCTTGTCCACCCAAACCCACTCTGCCCAGTGTGCTCTGCTCTCCTCTCCCTACAGCAGTTCCACTGACTTTCTGAGCCAGGGAAAGTCCTCCTGGGGTCGAAGATTAATCCTTCTCAAGTGTTCTGGCAGGGATGAGAGCCAGAAGCAGGTACAATGAAGGCCAGGTTTGTGTTCAAGGAGAAGAGAGACACTTTGAAGTACCTGCCTTGGGCAGCAAAGCAAATTTATAGCCTATCCTTCCTGGGCAGCCGGAAACTGTACCCAGTCCAGATAGTAAATTTGCTGAATTCACCTTCACATGGTTGGATTCTGCTGCTAAGACTTTTCTTTTTTTGGTTTTAAAGGAAACTAGGAATTCAGTCTTTTAATGCTACAGCATTGACATATACACACTACCATGTGTAAAACAGATAGCTAGTGGGAAGCATCGTTGACTCACTGGACAGGACTTTGAGCAAAATCCAAGAGTCAGTGAAGGGCAAGGAAGCCTGGTGTGCTGCAGTCCATGGGGTCTCAAAGAGTCAGACACGACTTAGCGACGGAACAAGTAGGGAGCTGCGTATAACAGAGGGAGCTCAGCTTGGTGCTTTGTGATGAACTAAAAGGATGGGATGGTGGGGTGAGAAGGAGGCTAAGGATGGAGGGGATATATGCATACTTATAGCTGATTCACATTGTTATACAGCAGAAACTAACATAACATTGTAATGCAATTATATTCCAGTAAAAAAAAAATTACAGCTACAGACTGGGCTGAATGAGGTTATTCTCTGCTTAGAAGGTGAATATGACCAACCTAGATAGCATATTAAAAAGCAGAGATATTACTTTGCCAACAAAGGTCCGTCTAGTCAAGGCTATGGTTTTTCCAGTGGTCATGTATGGATGTGAGAGTTGAACTGTGAAGAAAGCTGAGCGCCAAAGAATTGATGCTTTTGAACTGTGGTGTTGGAGAAGACTCTTGCAAGTCCCTTGGACTGCAAGGAGACCCAACCAGTCCATCCTAAAGGAGACCAGTCCTGGGTGTTCATTGGAAGGACTGATGCTGAGGCTGAAACTCCAGTACTTTCGCCACCTCGTGAGAAGAGTTGACTCATTGGAAAAGACTCTGATGCTGGGAGGGATTGGGGGCAGGAGGAGAAGGGGATGACAGAGGATGAGATGGCTGGATGGCGTCACCGACTCGATGCACATGAGTCTGAGTGAACTCCAGGAGTTGGTGATGGACAGGGAGGCCTGGCGTGCTGCGATTCACGGGGTCGCAAAGAGTAGGACACGACTGAGTGACTGAACTGAACTGAACTGAATACCAGAATACAACATTTAGCAATTGGTGGTGAAATTTGTGGACTGGGCAAACAATGTGAGCATCAGCTGTGTTGGTGGCTGGGATTCAGCGGTGTCTGCAGAAGTAGATCTGTTTAAAGTGCTGGGGAGCCTGTGGGAGAGGACTGACCCTGAATGAGGCAGGAATCAGGCTTCATGAGCCCAGTCCCTGACCAAGTATGGGGTAAGGTTTTGGGAGGACCAGTATTTGAATGGGCCTCCTTGTGGCTCAGTGGTAAAAAATTCGCCGGCAATGCAAGAGCCACGGGTTTGATTTCTGGGTCAGGAAGATCCTCTGGAGAAGGAAATGGCAACCCACTCCAATAATCTTGCCTGGAGAACCTCATGGACAGAGGAGCCTGGCAGGTTACAGTCCATGGGGTCGCAAGAGTCAGACACGACTTAGCAACTAAACCACCACCAGCACCATTATTTGAATATATTCTACCTCATAGATGAGTAATGAAAAAAAAAAAAAGGCTCTAAGGCAGAAGCGGACAGAGTCATAATGCTAAAACATCTGTTTGTAAGCAGACTAGAAGTGCTTCAGTGATAGAACGTTCATAAGAGAAACAGACTCCTGAGACACAAGACCCCATAAGGCTTTTGAACTGTGGTGTTGGAGAAGACTCTTGAGAGTCCCTTGGACTGCAAGGAGATCCAACCAGTCCATTCTGAAGGAGATCAGCCCTGGGATTTCTTTGGAAGGAATGATGCTAAAGCTGAAACTCCAGTACTTTGGCCACCTCATGCGAAGAGTTGACTCATTGGAAAAGACTCTGAAGCTGGGAGGGATTGGGGACAGGTTGAGAAGGGGACGACCGAGGATGAGATGGCTGGATGGCATCACAGACTCGATGGATGTGAGTCTGAGTGAACTCCGGGAGTTGGTGATGGACAGGGAGGCCTGGCGTGCTGCGATTCATGGAGTCGCAAAGAGTCGGACATGACTGAGCAGCTGAACTGAAGGCCATACTGCTAATGCGAAAGCTCAGCGGCTGGAGAGGTGCCCACCAGGTTGATCTGAGGTGGGGATCTGTGAGGAGAGCAGTTTTGCCATGTAGCAAACATGGAGTTTACATCTACAGAATGGATGTTGGGGGTTGGATTCCTGGAGAGGTGACTCTAAACCAGAGGTTAGTGTGTGAGTTTATTAGGGGTTCTCTTGGGAATCAGGACTTGCTGGGGAGGGATTGGGTGGAAGGAGGGGTTGAATGGCAGTGTGGCTACCCCCATGGCGAGCTCTGCAACTACAATAGCCCCTTGGAGTTGACCCCATTTGGGGCTTGGAGGCTGGGTTTTCATGGCCCTAAGTCAACCAGTCATCAAATGCAGGTTGACCCTGGAAAGTGGGTAAGACTGTGGCTGAGGTGGTTGCATTCAGCCAACTTGAGGGTAATTCCCAAGGGCTGAGGGTTGGTGGAGGGCAGCAAGCCCAAGATGTAGGGGGATAAATCCTTCAGTCCTAAAGCTGAGATTTAGGTGGGATAGCACAGTCTGTTTCAAAGGGACTTACTTTTTGAGAGACCAGTGAAATGTACTAAATGAAGTGCTTCTGGTTTGCGGAGATAGAAGGCAGTGTGACTATCAAACAAACTGAGTGCTAAGTCACTCAGTCATGTCCGACTCTTTGCGACCCCATGGGCTGTAGCCCGCCAGGCTCCTCTGTCCCTGGCATTCTCCAGGCAAGAATCCTGGAGTGGATTGCCATGCCCTCCTGCAGGGGATCTTCCCAGCCCAGGGGTTGAATCCACATCTCTTACATCTCCTGCACTGGCAGGTAAGTTTTTTACCCCTAGTGCCATCTGGAAAGCCCAAGCAAACTGTAGTAATCCTCAGACCTGGGAATCGGGGACTGACTGTGTCTTTAAACTAAGCTTTAAATCAGGTCAGATTAAAATGAATGAGCTCCAATCTGTTCCTGTGGTCTTCTCATTCTGAGAAGAACATAGCCTAAGATTTCTCATTCATTCCAGTTCAGTTCCATTGCTCAGTCCTGTCTGACTCTTTGTGACCCCATGGACTTTAGCATGCCAGGCTTCTCTGTCCACCAATTCCTGGAGCTTACTCAGACTCATGTCCATCGAATCAGTGATGCCATCCAACCATCTCATCCTCTGTCATCTTTTTCTCCTCCTGCCTTCAATCTTTCCCAGCATCAGGGTCTTTTCCAATAAGTCAATTCTTTGCACCAGATGGCCAAAGTATTGGAATTTCAGCTTCAGCATCAGTCCTTCCAGTGAATATTCAGGACTGATTTCCTTCAGGATTGACTGAAGATGTCTCATACTCCCGTCAATAGTAAGCACTCTGTGTACTTCTAATGTTGGCTGGTGCTATAAAAATAATAGTAGTGAAGATAACAACAATCACAATTAACACAAATTGAGTGTTACTATGTGCCAGTGCTCTTCTAAATGCTCTATTTACTATTTTCTATTTAACCCTTACAATAATCCCACAAGGTAGGCAGTTTTATTATTCTCACTTTCAGGATGAGGAAAATTGAGGCTCAGAGTTTAGCAACTTGTCCAAGGCTATGTAGCTGATAAATACAGTGCTGGGTTGCAAAATCAGTCAGGAAAAGCAAAAGTGGAAAGATCAAAACCAAAGCAAAGTGGTCTTCAGAAGAGATGATCCCTGATGCTTTGAGATCTGGTCACATGAAGTTTCCTGACCAGTGTTACTGGTATGACAGGCCACTTATCTTTCAACAAGTGAGAGTGCTGTGTCTGAGCTATCCTGTATTAGCCCATGGAAGGCAGGCCCCCTGAATAGCATGGCCCATTCGAGGTGTTCAAAAGAGATTTATTCAGTGATGGATGGAGTGAGTGTACTGGAAGGATTATTATTATTATTATTTCTTGGCTGGAGACTCCCCTTGGACAGAGGTTGCAAAGAGTCAGACAGGACTGAAGCAACTAAGCCTGCACATGTGCTCAAAACAGAGTTAAAACCCTGGACAATTTTCTTACTCTCTTTGAGCCTCAGTTTTTCATCCATAGAAAGGAAATGATGTCTTTGGGGAGATGTGAGGTTTGGAAATAATCACTGATGTAGCATAGAGTTTTGCACTGCATACACATTCAACAAGTGGGAGCAATTGTTGCTGTCGTTATTATTATTATCGATTTTGCTCCACATGCTAGAAGGTGATGCTTGATTTAAGAACTATGAAGAAGAACGAAATGCCTCATTCTTTCAGCTTTGGAGGGTTTGACTACATCATCTCTAGCATTCTGTTTTAAAACAAAGTCCAGAATCCTAGATTTTCATGCTTCTCAGGTACAGAGTTTTTAGACAAATAATTTGTACCGAAGTAAAAATGGAGCTTCTTGGTTCCATCCGGCCCCACCTGGCCCCTTTCCGACATTTTCAAGGCACGTCTTGCTTTTATTACCCTTGCATTAACAGATCTACTTCAAGGAGCTTACCATGACCCAGGAAATGGAGGCTGATGAAAATTGGAGGAGGAGAGAGGGCAAGAAGACATAAAAGCGATTTTATGTTCTTTTTTAGGAGTCATTAAAGTAGTGTAAAAAAAAATCCTTAAAATGCCACACAAAGTAGTGTTTAGATAAGACTCAGAGGACATTTTCTATAGACAGATGGAAAAAGCCAGTCTCTGTGCTTTTGGCTGAGTTAATTCCTGGGTAAGGGATCTATCAGTCAGGGCTTGGTTGGATATAGGAGAAAACTCTTCAGTTATTTTAAGCAGAAAGAAATTTCACACAGGGAATAAATGTGCTTATGAAATCACTAGAGGGATTGGAGGAGGAGGTACTGGGTGGCCCTCCAGGTACCAAAAGGAAAACCCACAGCAGCTTGGCAGAGGGCCGTGACTTCAGCACAGTGGGGAAGTTGGAGAACCAGGAGGTTGCTCAGGCTGCTATTGGTCCTGAAGTCACGTTACCTTAGTTGTGAGTCTGGGTCAGGGTGCTACCACCTCTGCTGTTGGCTCACAAACACACCACCTCAACCAAAACCTAGGGGTCAGGAAGCAGGTCCCATCATCGTTGGCTCTGGAGCTGTGATTGTCTGATAAATCTGCACTGGCAAAGTTGAAACAGCAGGCAAGGGTGCAGAGCACAACCTTTAAAAGAATGACATAGCCCGAAGACATGACATACACTGATTAGAACCAAAGTAGTCCAAGATGGTGGACAAGTTGACTTCCACTGGACCTTGAGCCTCGGAATGTCCTCATTGTAACACATCAGCCTCAGTATATGCTCATTGTAACACATCAGCAAGCTAAGTGACACACCCTGAGGTGCCATGACAATTCCAAGACCCACCATAAAGGTAAAAAAGTGGAGCAGTGGCCTGATTCCCGGAAATCTCCACCACTTACCCAAATTAGTTGGAATAATCCTCCTATTAACTAGCCTAAATTACCCAACCCATAAAAATTAACCATGCCATATTGTGAGGCCACTCTCTCCTTCTGAGATGGCCCACCTTCTGTGGAGTGTGTTTCTCTCTAAATAAATCCACTTCTTACCTACTTTCCTGTCTACTTTGTCTCTCACTGAATTCTTTCTGTGATAAGACCAAGAACCTGAGCTTCATTAAGTGCTGAAACCAGGGTGTGATCTCGGAAGACCATGGGTTTGGGCTGGGTTCGAGTCTTGGTGCCGCATACATTCAAGTTCCAATCTGAGACACATGGTTTCACAATGAATATCTCCCTCCCTACTTGACTCAGGATGAAATCCAGTTCTTGCCCAAATTCATCTTCAAATGAGCCATGGAAATGGAACTTTTATTTTTCCAGCTTCTGCAGTATAGGAAAGCATGGTAGACAGAGGTTGAGATGAATGAACAGCACATCCATCCACTGTTCCCACCACATAGTTGTTTACAGGGTAGAAAATTGGGACAGCTTTGATTTTCTCTTCTTGCATAAGCTTGATTTTACATGTGCATGTAAAGAATAGCACATGAGTGTTTGAAAGTGTAAACCGTCCACTGTTACCTTATCTTGATCCCATGACTGATTTCAGTGAACTCTAACTCTAAATCTGAATTACTTGGAGGCCAGCACTTCGTTAACACCAGACACATTTAGAGAGAAAAGACAGTTTAAATATCACTGGAGGAACTTCCCTGATGGTCCAGTGGCTAAGACTCCACACTCTCAGTGCAGGGGGTCTGGGTTTGATCCCTGGTCAGGAAACTGAGGTCACACATGCTGCAAAGAAGATATTGCATGCTGTAATGCATGCCAAATAAATAAGTAAATATGAAAAAAAAAATGGAAAAAGCAGTCCCTGTCCTTTAAAACTATTTTCAAAAAACCCATACCCATTAAAATCTCATTAGATAAATAGCAACTCCAATTCTTATTCACAAACATATTTAATAGTACTGAGCTTAATGGAGCTGTTCATTTTGTAATACACTTGGAAAACCATTGCTTCTCCAGCGATTGTGACCAAATAAGTGCCCAAATTATTTCTCTTCAGACCCTTTGGCCATGGCTAGATGCTTGGGTCAGAATCAAGTCTCCTTTTAACAAAAGCACATAGAGCAATAGTACTTGGAGCCTAACTGATGAACACACCGGCTTGTAATCTCCATTTGTAAAATTTATTTATAGCTTGTAATCTCTATGAGATCAGGGACCACACCTTTCAACCCCCTTATCACCTGCTCCAATTACCGCACAATTGCACTCATCTCACATGCTAGTAAAGTAATGCTCAAAATCCTCCAAGCCAGGCTTCAGCAATACGTGAACCGTGAACTCCCTGATGTTCAAGCTGGCTTTAGAAAAGGCAGAGGAACCAGAGATCAAATTGCCAACATCCGCTGGATCATGGAAAAAGCAAGAGAGTTCCAGAAAAACATTTACTTCTGCTTTATTCACACACACACACACACAGACACAAGCCAATGTTTTGCACTTGTTTTGAACAGCTGGGTTGGCTGCTATCTCTGGAGCTTATACACATTCAAGCTGTCATGCACAGTGTAGACACTAGATGTCAGGGTACAACTAACTGAAAACCAAATAACATGTTTTGTTTGAAACACTGTACTGTTCTCAGAAGTCACCTAGACTTTTATGTTTTAATTGGTGGATAATTGCCTTACAATAGTGTGTTGGTTTCTGCTGTACATCAACACGAATCAGCCATGCTGTACACAATGTCCCCTCCCTCTTGAATCTCCCTCCCACATCCCACCCCAGGAGTCCAGAAGCGGGTCTTTCCTGTAACTGTCCTTGAGTTCCATGAGTTTGTTCATCACGGTGAAGTCATTTCAAGCTTAATATTAGTTCCTGCTTCTCCTCTATGAACTGACAAAACTCCTCACTGATTTGTTCCCATAGCTGTTGGGAGGTAAGCAGAGCAGGCGATGGGAACCCAATGGTAATTCCAACTCTTGAGTTTTTCCAAAACTAAAAAGACACACCTGTGGCTGGGCAGTCCACATATCTGTCCTCGAAGATAACGGGCAGGGTGTTCCAGTCTCCGTCAATGTCCAAGCACTCTGCGGGCAGCGGGGGCATGGTGGTGAGGTACTCTGAGTTCCGAATATCCAGGGACAGCTGGCTGTGGGTCTGGATCCTGGGGAACATGGACCCGGTGAGCATCCAAGGGAGATTTAAAGGTTTTATTCTTGCTGCCCCTTTCCTCTCATCCCAAGACAGCATTTAGAAGATGTACAGTAGACGATAACAATTGCCATCTGTCTATCCACCCTTCCTCTCTCCCCAGGTACCTATCCAGCCCCCAAAACCCTGGCTATAGGTCTTCATAATATCAACATTTTCACATTCATTCATTCAACAAACTGTCACTGAACACTTCCTTCCTATGTGACAAGAACTGGCTGGCATTGGTCAAACAGGAAGAGAGGTGATAAAACATACTCTTGCTACTAACCAGTTCTACATCACTTTTAAACACTTTTTAAATAGTGCAACCCATGGTAAGAAATGACCTTCATTTTCCATGGCCACCCAGGACAATCACACACACTCCCAGAAACACTCATGCTGAAACAAAAGCTTCAGAAATACTTCTTATTACTACCTATCTTATCTTATTTCATTTTAAAAGTGTTGTTTGGCCATCTTATGCGAAGAGTTGACTCATTGGAAAAGACTCTGATGCTGGGAGGGATTGGGGGCAGGAGGAGAAAGGGACGACCGAGGATGAGAAGGCTGGATGGCATCACGGACCCGATGGATGTGAGTCTGAGNTTTCTTTGGAAGGAATGATGCTAAAGCTGAAACTCCAGTACTTTGTCCACCTCATGCGAAGAGTTGACTCATTGGAAAAGACTCTGATGCTGGGAGGGATTGGGGGCAGGAGAAGAAGGGGACGACCGAGGATGAGATGGCTGGATGGCATCACTGACTCGATGGATGTGAGTCTGAGTGATCTCCGGGAGATGGTGATGAACAGGGAGGCCTGGCGTGCTGCGATTCATGGGGTCGCAAAGAGTCGGATACGACTGAGCGACTGAACTGAACTGATCATCTGCTTCCAACCACTGTTGATGCTATTTCCCAGGATCATGGACATAGCAAGTGTGCAACCAGTTTTTGTTGACCATTTCTTAACTGAATGATGGAATACAGGAATAAAACTGCTAAAAAGACCGCTGCTGCTGCTGCTGCTAAGTCACTTCATATTTGCTCAAATCACAGTGAAATATCGTGCTGTGCTGAGTCGCTCAGTCATGTTCAACTCTTTGCGACCCCATAGACTGTAGCTCTCCAGGTTCCTCTGTCCATGGGGATTCTCCAGGCAAGAATACTGGAGTGGGTTGCCATGCCCTTCTCCAGGGGATCTTCCCAACCCAGAAATTGAACCAGGGGTCTCCTCCATTGCAGGCAGATTCTTTACCAGCTGAGCTACACTGGGAAACATAATAGAGATTTTCTGCTTTGGTAAAGCACTTTTGATTTTACAGTTCAACAGTTCAACTTTAATTTATTTATTTTTAGCAAGAATAGTTAGGAAAACGGCCCATGTATATCACAGATCATTTTTTTCTCCCTAGGTTTTTATTCTGCAATAGACACAACGATAAATGAAATTCCTAATGTGATTATGCTTTGAGCATTTCAGTCTCTGGAAGATACAGCTGTAGACAAAGAGAAGGAACATATTCTCTTATGGATATGTTCTCTAGGGTAGCATACATACCCTAGCCTTCTTTTTAGTACTTTTCATGATTTCTTAGATTTCATAATGACTAGGTTCTCAACATTTTTATCCTCCCTGTACCCTGATCAATACCATCCTTTCTGACCTTTGCAAAGAGCAGTGGGCAAAGCAAAATTTTGCTCTGTAGATAAACTGCAAATTGGTTTCCCTAGTGAACTTACAACAGATGACTCAGAATACTGTTCCACAACAGACATGGTCAAGATGCATTATCAATATAAAGTCAAATACTTTTCTTTTGATGAGACTTGTGGTAGGGGAAAAGACATGAGTTCTAGGCAATCTGCTTTCATCATGGTGTTTAATTTGTGTGTTTGAAGGAATGTGATAAATTACTAGGTAAAAAGTTCAGAGGTTATTTCATCATTAACCAACTCCAAATTATTTTTGAGTACTTGGTGTATGGATGCCAGGTATTGTTCCAGTTGCTAAAAATACAGCAAAGAAATGAAAATTCTTGCTTTCACAGAACTTACATTCCATTTCAGTTCGGTTCAGTCGCTGATGGTGACTGCAGCCATGGAATTAGAAGACGCTTACTCCTTGGAAGAAAAGTTATGTCCAACCTAGATAGCATTCTCAAAAGCAGAGACATTACTTTGCCGACTAAGGTCCGTTTAGTCAAGGCTATGGTTTTTCCTGTGGTCANGGAAAGTTATAACCAACCTAGATAGCATATTAAAAAGCAGAGACATTACTTTATCAACAAAGGTCTGTCTCATCAAGGCTATGGTTTTTCCAGTAGTCATGATATGGATGTGAGAGTTGGACTATAAAGAAAGCTGAGCACCAAAGAATTGATGCCTTTGAACTGTGGTGTTGTAGAAGACTCTTGAGAGTCCCTTGGACTGCAAGGAGATCCAACCAGTCCATCTTAAAGGAGATTGGTCCTGAGTGTTCATTGGAAGGACTGATGTTGAAGCTGAAACTCCAGTACTTTAGCCACCTGATGCGAAGAGCTGACTCATTTGAAAAGACTCTGATGCTAGGAAAGATTGAAGGCAGGAGGAGAAGGGGATGACAGAGGATGAGATGGTTGGATTGCATCACCGACTCCATGGAGATGAGTTTGAGTAAACTCTGGGAGTTGGTGATGGACAGGGGAGCCTGGCGTGCTGTGATCCATGGGGTCGCAAAGAGTTGGACACAACTGAGCGACTGAACTGAACTGAACTGAATGCAATCAAAGGCTTTGACATAATCAATAAAGCAGAAGTAAATGTTTTTCTGGAATTCTCTGGGTTTTTCTATGATCCAACAGTGGCCACAGGACTGGAAAATGTCAGTTTTCATTCCAACCTCAAATTAAATCATACTAAGGATAATCAGTATAGTAACACTAGGAAACTGGGCTGGGTGCCTTCTGGAGCGTACCAGTACATAATTTCCCCAAAAGATGAGAATTAATATAGCAATGACTCAGTCAGATGACCTAAGAAGCACCTAATGAAAGTTCTTGACTAAATTCTTACTTATGACTTTACTAATACTGCTAGCTGTGTTCTTTGTAGTTTGCTTATTTTTACAAAATTGTTTCTTGCATTACCAAGTGTGAAATTGAGTCTCTGATAAAATGATCACATATAGTTCCTTGTAAGAACAATGATAGCAATAGTGTAACTCTCTACAGGGGAAGAAGCAATAAGAGGGAATGTTTTCCTGGACCATAAGAGGCTAATAAGGCAGATGGTCAAGAGAAATTTTTGCTACTTATAAAGCCCAGTCCAGTAATAGCACATTAAATGGACTATCAGCAAAATTTTTGCCAGACCTGGGAATAAGAATTCCTAGCACCATGAGTAAAAATGGCCAGGAAATGCTCCCCAAACTGTGGTCAAATTTATGACCATAAAAGGACCCTGCGGTCTGGAAACTGGCCCTTGCCGCCTTCATCTACCTCTACAAAAACTAATTCGTGGCCACTGCAGCTGCTGAACTTCAACACTCTCTGAAAGGAGTTCAGGGTGGAAATCAAGAATGAGGCACTCTGCACTCTGGGAAAAACTGGCAGAGCAAGCCTTCAGGTGTTAGATATCTTCAGAAGATTTTATGAGCCCAAATTCTTGTATCTTCCCAAAACCTAGAGAAACACTGGCATCATTTTTTTAATGAATTTTTACTGGGGTATAGTTGCTTTACAATGTTGTGTTAGTTTCTGCTGCTGCTGCTGCTAAGTCACTGCAGTCGTGTCCGACTCTGTGCGACACCATAGACAGCAGCCCACCAGGCTCCCCCGTCCCTGGGATTCTCCAGGCAACAACACTGGAGTGGGTTGCCATTTCCTT
>SJYT01029302.1:135611-169985 GCA_006410635.1 Cephalophus harveyi | reverse complement strand
GTGATGCCATCCAGCCATCTCACCCTCGGTCGTCCCCTTCTCCTCCTGCCCCCAATCCCTCCTAGCATCAAAGTCTTTCCCAATGAGTCAACTCTTCGCATGAGGTGGCCAAAGAACTGGAGTTTCAGCTTCAGCATCATTCCTTCCAGAGAAATCCCAGGGTTGATCTCCTTCAGAATGGACTGGTTGGATCTCCTTGCAGTCCAAGGGACTCTCAAGAGTCTTCTCCAACACCACAGTTCAAAAGCATCAATTCTTCGGTGCTCAGCCTTCTTCACAGTCCAACTCTCACATCCATACACGACTACTGGAAAAACCGTAGCCTTGACTAGACGGATCCTTAGTCTCTAGACTTAAAACTTTAACTGCTTCCCATTGCAAACTTGCAAACAAAGCTTCCTAAGATGAATCATAAGGCTCCGCAGGGCATAGCTCTGAGCTGCTTCTCCATCCCTTACTCCTTCTTGCCCTTCTCTGCTGGGTACAAGCCTTCTGGCTTCAGGTCAGTGTTTCATATTTTTTCGTCTTTCTTTCTGCCACTGGGCCTTTGCACAAACCATTCCATTTTCCTGATATGCCCTCAACTTCTACTATCTTCCATCTAGTTAACTCTTCCTCTTTCTTCAGATCTTACCTTAATCAACACTTCTCCAGATAAACCTTTCCTAATCTCCCTTATAAAATCTAATCTTCCTGTTTTAGACTCATGATACCTTATATCTGTCCATTATATCATCTAGAGCAGGGGTCCCCAACATCCTGGCTTCAGACCGGTACCTCCTATTAGGTACTATTGATCCTATTAGATCCTATTAGGTACTATCAATCCTATTGATCCTATTAGATAAGTAGTAGTGTCAGAAGTAAAGTGCACAATAAATGTAATGTACTTGAATCATCCCAAAACGACACTCCACCCTTGGTCCATGGAAAAAATTGATCGTCACAAAATAGGTCCCCATTGCCAAAAAGTTTGGAGATCACTAATACATCATTAGGCAAAGTTGTAGTTTTATATCTGTTTTACTTCTGTTTATATGATTGTTCATGTAATTATCTGACTCACTTCTCTGTAAGGACTGTACACTGAATGCTTTTTTATAGCAATAAATAAGATTTGTCCACCACTGGATTTGTCCACCACTGGATTCCTGTACCTGGTAAAGTGGTTGATACATTGTAGGAGCTAAGTTAATATTTGTTAAGTGAATTTCATGGGTTTGCTTAAAAGTATACTCGTGTATCTATTTAGGTAATATTTCCAGCATTTTCTTACTCAAGTCACTCTCAATGCAATTTATTCAACTCTTTCCTTCTTATTTCTGTGTGAGCCTTCTCATCACCAAGCTATAAGTTGCCTGTCATCCTCCTGGGAGCTATATTAATGAATCCTTGCTTTCTGGAGCAGACAAGGCTACACTGGTATAAAACAAAACAACAAACCCTTGTCTATTGAGAAAAAAAATTTTTTTTTTTAATTTCTAGGATTGAGAGAAAATTTGCCATAATTTCTTACTGAAGGATATGAAAAATGAGATCATAATGTTAGAATAAAATATCAATAGTGGCAATATTTTTAATTGCCACTATTCCTTAAAGCAAAATATATAATGCTCTAATAGACTTTTAATCTCTCAAGTTATAATTCTCTGTGTCTTGTGGATATTGTACAAATATCAATTTGGAGAATTGATTCTGGCTTCTTCTTGGGGACAGGATTTTCTCACTAACTCTTTTCATACTGAAGAGAGAGTAGTTGGAAAGAAGTTATAATTAAGAATCTAAGCTCAGTAAAATTTCCAAGGTTTCAGATAAATAGAATTGGTGAAGATTGGATTTTTCTCCAAATATTTTTATATAGTCATCATGTTCAATCTTAGTGTTCTTTTCCCCAAACTTGATTTCTCACTGTCATGCTTCCATTCTACCATCCCTTACTCTACCATTTTTGAACATCTACCACATGAGTTTTGTATTTCAATTGTTCTTTGCAAGTGTATCATCCAGAATTAGACAAATTGCTCCAAGAATAACCTACTCAGTGAAAGAGACAAGGGAAACACTTTCTCTCTTTGTCAGTTTTGCTTGCTGTAATAAAAGTATCATAGACTGTGCAGCTTAAACAATAGAAATTTACATCTCTGTGTGTTGGAGGCTGGGAAATCCAAGATCAAGGTGGTCACCAATTAGGTTTCTAGTGAGAGCCCCCTTCCTGGCTTTTAGATGGAACTCTTCTTACCATGTCCTCATATAGAAAAGAGAGAGAGAGAGATGATTAGCAAGCTCTCTTGTGTCTCTTCTCATGAGAGCACTGATCCCATCATGAAGACTCCATCCTTATGACCTAATTGCCTCCCAAAAGCCCCATCTCCAAATAGCATCCCAAAACATGTGGATTTTGGGGGGAAGGATACAAGTGCAGTCATGGTATCATAAAATTTACTACTATAACTTCAGGGAATCCTCAGTCTACTTTCTCAACACTCAGATCATATCAATATCTCTCACTGAGAGGATTATTTTCCAGGTTCTTCCACTGTATCAGGTCAGGTCCTCCCCACTATCTCCATCAAAATACACAATCTTCTTATTTATCCCCATATCTGTTAATATCACAGCCATCTCTTTCCCAGATCACTGAATAGGCTCATGTCTACTCATTCTGCTTATATTCTTATCTCTTATCAGTTCAGTCACTCAGTTGTGCCAGACTCTTTGCGACCCCATGAACCGTAGCATGCCAGGCCTTCCTGTCCATCACCGACTCCCAGAGTTCACCCAAACCCATGTCCATTGAGTTGGTGATGCCATCCAGCCATCTCATCCTCTGTCGTCCCCTTCTCCTCCTGCCCTCAATCTTTCCCAGCATCAGGGTCTTTTCAAATGAGTCAGCTCTTTGTATCAGGTGGCCAAAGTAATGGAGTTTCAGCTTCAACATCAGTCCTTCCAATGAACACCCAGGACTGATCTCCTTTAGGATGGATTGGTTGGATCTCCTTGCAGTCCAAGGGACTCTCAAGAGTCTTCTCCAACACCACAGTTCAAAAGCATCAATTCTTTGGCACTCAACTTTCTTTACAGTCCAACTCTCACATCCATACATGACTACTGGAAAAACCATAGCCTTGACTAGATAGACCTTTGTTGACAAAGTAATGTCTCTGCTTTTAATATGCTGTCTAGGTTGGTCATAACTTTCCTTCCAAGGAATAAGTGTCTTTTAATTTCATGGCTGCAGTCACCATCTGCAGTGATTTTGAGCCCCCCAAAATAAAGTCAGCCACTGTTTCCACTGTTTCCCCGTCTATTTGTCATGAAGTGATGGGTCTCTTATAGTAGTTATTTTATTGTTGTGTATCAAAATTGTCTGAAACTAAGCAGTTAAGATGACAAACATTTATTATATCAATCACACAGTCCATGTGGGTTAGGAATCCAGGAGAGGTTTTAGGTAGGTAATTTTGGTTGAGGGTCTTTCACGCTGTTCACCAGCAGTTCATTCATTTGAAAACTTCTCTGGGGCTAGAGGAAGCTAACTTTCAAGTTCACTCATGTGGTTGCTCCTCACCATGTGAGTCTCTTCACAGAGCTACATGTAACATAACACCTAGCTTCCCCCAGAATGAGTAATCTTAGAGACAGACAGAGACACCAAGATAGAAACCACAGTGTCTTTAATACCAACTCTTGGACATGGCAGGCTGTCACTTCTGCTGTACTCCATTGGTTATAGTGATCGATCCTGGAACCGTGTGGGAAGGGAATAGACAAAGGTGTGAACTCCATGAGGTGGGGAACATTAGGGGTCTTTTTGGAGACTAGCTGCCACCTCTTCTTACAATCCACCCTCTACCAAAGAGATTACAGAATTCCCTGTATAAGACCCTCCAATGATTTTCCCTGATGCTTAAGATAAAATTTCTAATTCTGTTTTTCCTATTGGGTAGAGGTTCAGTTCAGGAACCCAGACTTCTTTCACTTTGTGGATTTACCCTAGTCTTTCTTCTTGACAAATGGTGAAAGAGACAGCAGGGGTGTACCTGTATCTTAAACTTTTTAACCTTTAAATGGCACATGTCATTTCTGCTCACACTTCATAACCCAGAAATAAGCTTGTAAATCCACACACTCGTACATAAGGAAGTAGAGAAATAACTTGCTGTGTTCAGTGGGTGCTACCTTTAAGGTATGCTTTACAGCTTGAGTTTTCTGACAATAAGTGTTTCTACAGGACTAGGAAGGAAAATTTTAACCTAATACTGCTGCTAAGTCGCTTCAGTCGTGTCTGACTCTGTGCGACCCCATAGACGGCAGCCCACTAGGCTCCTCTGTCTCTGGGATTCTCCAGGCAAGAATACTGGAGTGGGGTGCCATTGCCTTCTCCAATGCATGAAAGTGAAAAGCGAAAGTGAAGTCGCTCAGTCGTGCTGACTCTTAACGACCCCATGGACTGCAGCCCACCAGGCTCCTCCGTCCATGGGACTTTCCAGGCAAGAGTACTGGAGTGGGGTGCCATTGCCTTCTCCGAACCTAATACTAGATATCCTTATTAATTAATTATAATAAAAGTCACTATGGCATACTGAAAGAGAATGTGATATGATAGCAAAATGACACCATCAACCTGGGAAATCCACAGTGGCAATTTCAATTCTTTGGGCACTATTTTCTAGCAGTTCCTTTACATACTAATGTCGTCTTTCATTGACATCTTTTAGCAGCTTCCTGATCACTCTGAATACATTATTTCTCTCTCTAGATGACCCAGCCTGGATACTATGAGTCTAGCACTCCATTCTCATATGGAAAATGGAATTCATGTGACTGTTACCCAAAATGACAGCTTACATCATCTCAGAAGGAGATCACTTGGTTTGTGGGACATTTTATCAGAGACATTAATTTAGAAGTCAAACCAAACAATATATCCTCTGTTTTCATTTAAAACTTCCCAAAGAAGTTTACCTTGAGTTTGTAATAAGAATTAACTATTACTTTAAAAAGAGAAAATGATAGAATATCTTAAGAAATAACAGCAGTTTCATTATGATTCAAATGGTGAGTTATACGCCCCTGTTAGTAATTTCATCAAGACAGAATACTAGTGGAATCAAGGGAGATAAAAAATTTTTTTCTCATAATTTTAAACTTATTTCAGTGTATGATTTAGCACTCTCTTTTTCAAAATTAGTGAACATTTTCACAACTTTGTCCCTTTCCCTGATTGGCAACTAAAGAAGAGAAGTCTTTATCACCTTTAAAAGGTACTATAGCTGTGAGAGTGAATCTCACAAGTTATCATTATAACAAAAATTTATTTTAATCTAATTTTTATAAATCAAAATGTTTAACTTTTATAAATTAAGAATGTCAAATAAATCATAAATTTATTTTCATGTACTGAACACATTGAAAGATTGTACTTGAAATGAATGAAAATACACTGTTGCAAAACATGCAATATTGAAAGTCATTACAAGGCACATTAGAAAGCAAGATAGGCAGGTAAAGCAATTTAACTTCAATTTTCGAAAATACAGCTATTGAACTGAGTACTAGCTTGTTGACTGACCAAAATAATGCAAAAATCTTCCTTTCTTAGGTCTTTTAGATCAGAATTGATAACCTGGAGTTAGAACTATGATCTAATTGTGAGATGGAGACAAAAACATATGAAAAATTGTTTTCATATCTCTTGTTAACTTAATATGCTAAAATACATTTTACCTGCAAAGTGAAACTTGAATTAATAAGGCATGTATTAATATAGAGATAATATATAAACCTCTATTCAGCTGCTGGAGTTTTACACACATTCTAAATTTTCTTTGCCAGCCTTCAATGCTAGTACCCTCAGAACAAGCTAAACAAATTATCATGAGAATTTGTACAGAGTGAGTGAATGAACATCATCTTCATTATCATTATGGAAGAAAGGATCCTGATAAAGATATTACATTCATTAATATATTTACAGCAAGGCCAAACATTAAAATGCTTCAAAACAACAATTTCTTTATTGTGCTTTGAATTTTACCAAGTCTAATTTTTTTCTGGATTTGTGTTATATTTATTTATATGAATATTATTTCATTTAGTGCGGGTAAGCTTTAAGGTCCACAGGCATCAGGGTAGAAACTGAGCTTTACTTTGTTTGTAGAAACTGGCCAAGATCACATTCTGATATGGGAGTACTATTTCTTGATAGTTAGGACCTAAGCCCCTTTATCACAAAAGAGAAGGAAAAGCCTCAAAGTGGAGACAGTCAAGTTCAAACAGAAAGGTTAAAAAAATATTTATGATTAGAACATATTAAATATTTAAAAAACTCAATGGGGGAATGGGGCTTTTTTAATATTTAGCAGTATGGTCTTAAGACTCTATTTCTTTCATTAATGGAACAGATTTGTGTGGTTACTAAAAATCTTTGAAAACTTTGACCTTTGATAAATATCCAGATGAGCATATTTATCAAGTACCCTATAGATGCACTGAATATTTTGCTTGCAGTATGGCATGAAACACTTATAAAGCACATACAACTGTTATATTTAATTTTGAACAGATAAGAATCTCAAAAAAGCAAAATTAACTTTATTTTTAGTCATACAGCCAAAAAAAAAAAAAAAAAGAGAGAGAGAGAGAGAGAAGGAGACTCAAATCCTCACCTATATGAATCTAAAATCAAAACTTTCAACCACTACTGTACATCTCCTCTGGTGAAGTGGTGTCTCAAAAGTGGTCGTCTCAAAGAATGATACATGAAAATCGTGGTTATATCTTCGTTTAGTATTAATATGACGTCTGAATCTACCAGATAAGCTAACGAAGCAGATGGTGTATGTTTAGACCAAATCCAAAAACAATTTTGGTTTCCCACTTCTCCCTTAAGTGATTTTATTTACTCTTTTAAGACCATTTTAATCCTTACCTGCTCTTCATAGCTCTTCCTGACCCATCCCACTGGGCTCATGTTCCACTTCTCTGCCTTTTTAACTGGTAGTGTACATGCTAGGACAGAACTGATTATGTTTTACGGCAACAGTCTATTCCCACTCTCTTATTTCCTCCATATTGTCAGCAAAGCTACTGAGAGCAAGCTAGGGTCCTAGTGAAAAAGAAATTTAAAGCGTAAGAAGAAGCAGTTATGCATTGGCAATGTTAACAGTTGACTGTTGTATAGCATTATCCCTTCACTCCCAAATTCCTGTACATTTTTAAGGTAATAACTGTCTTTTCTCTGTGTTTCCACTATCCAGTATGCTGTATTTAGTCACTCAGTGATGTCTGACTTCTTGCGACCCCATGGACTGTAGCCCACCAAGCTCCTCTGTCCATGGGATTCTCCAGGTAAGAATACTGGAGTGAGTTGCCATGCCCTCCTCAGTGGATCTTCCCAACCCAGGGACTGAACCCAAGTCTCCCACATTGCAGGCAGATTTTTTTTTTTTTTTCCACCATCTGAGCCACCAGGGAAGCCTACCATTCAGTACAGTATTTAGTATATACCAGACAATCAGAAAATGTGTCAACAGATGGCTCAAATAAGAGCTCAGAGAGGACATATGATGATGATATAGTTTTAATTAGGTCTTGAATCTTGAAAAAGAATGAATTTATTCTATACTTTTGACTTAGGCTTGTAATGAACACTAAAATACATTTTTTTCTTTGTAGTTGATCATTTCCTGCATAGATGGTAAACATAACAAGGTATTTATAAGCACAAATTCTTTGACCAGACTGCCTGGCTTTAAATTCTGGTTCTGCTACTTCCTTCCTGTGTGACTCACAGAAACCTTTCTTAACTCCTATGGCTCAGTTGTATAATATAAGAAAATATAGGAGTTATAGTAAATTTTTTGTATGGATTTGTTAAGAGTATTAAATAAAATAAACTTTGTAAATTTCTTAGAGGAGTGCTTGGCATATAGTAAATAACAGACATATAAATATTAAGTAACATTTGGTTGAAGTCTTTTTTTTTTTTTTTTTACTAGGCTCTGAATCCCTTGGACTGCAAGGAGATCCAGCCAGTCCATTCTGAAGGAGATCAGCCCTGGGATTTCTTTGGAAGGAATGATGCTAAAGCTGAAACTCCAGTACTTTGGCCACCTCATGCGAAGAGTTGACTCATTGGAAAAGACTCTGATGCTGGGAGGGATTGGGGGCAGGAGGAGAAGGGGACAACCGAGGATGAGATGGCTGGATGGCATCACCGACTCGATGGACGCGAGTCTGAGTGAACTCCGGGAGTTGGTGATGGACAGGGATGCCTGGCATGCTGCGATTCATGGGGTCGCAAAGAGTTGGACACGACTGAGCAACTGAACTGAGCTGAACTGAACTGAAGCTCCATGATGGCAGGAACTGGAACTTTGTTTACTATTTCTCACAGTTGTATAACTACCATCTAGAACATACACCTAGGAAATAATAGTTGAGTAAACAGGGTTTTCCTTTTAAAATGTGATCTTTAAATTCAAACTTTCATTTTTTTCAACTAAATTCTATGGCATATTTTCAATAATGTCAATACCTACCTGATGCATCTTGAATTTCATTTTGATACGGCAATAATAAAAGCTGGCCACCATAAAGCAGTTAAATGCAGATATCTTGATTTTTAATTGGAACATGTCCTATTTATTTTTTTCAAGTTAAATAAACAGTCCTTTCTTTATTTCCTCCTGAATTTTTTTTTAAGCTCTAGCATTATTTCACTTTTAGAATATTTCATTTTAAAATTTCATGATAAGAAAAGAATATTTGCACTCATCCCTTAGTACTATAAAAATCTTTGCACGGATCTAGTGGTCATCCCCAAACTCAGAGGTAAGAAATGCAGCTCACCCTGCCTTCATGCAACACATGAAAACCTTATATGATACTTTGCAACCTGAACAGGACAATTCCTCTCCATAGTCTGCCTTTCTTCCTCCTCCTCTTCTTCTTTTTCTTCTTTGCTTTCAATGTACTAAATGCCTCCATTTTGCCTTCATTGGCTGAATTTTGGGACCTGACTTTTCAAGGGGCTAATAGGAGAAAAAAATAAAAAGCGAACAAATAAATATAATAAAATCTTATAGGTGTTTGGATAGAATTATCACAATCTCTCAAAATATGGGCAGTAAGGTGGGATGGGCAAGAAAGTAAGAAAAAGGGAGAAGCTGAGAATTCAAGAAAGCTATGGAAAAAATACACTTGACTTTGTTACCAAATATTTAGTAGGCATTCAGTAGGGAGCGTGACTGCGATAAAGAGGTTCTAAGGTAGAAGGAGCAGCTGAAGTGCAGAAGCGGAGGGGAGGGGAGCAGTGAGTGTTGGTTCTATAAGCGGTTGGGTGTGGCTGCTGCTCAGAGATAAGGGTTGCGAGCGAGGTAGAGGTGCAATGTAGTGGTTTGTATGCAGGGCGGGGTGCTGTCTGGTTTGAGAAGAGTGACTTGCTCAGATCTCTCTGCTGGCAATATGAAGAGGGTCAAAGAGGGAGACCAGGACAGGGACATTTAGAAGAGAAAGAAGGATGAGCAGCACCGGTGAGGAAAAGAGTGAGGCTATCCTCCTGAATTTTTTTTTAAGCTCTAGCATTATTTCACTTTTAGAATATTTCATTTTAAAATTTCATGATAAGAAAAGAATATTTGCACTCATCCCTTAGTACTATAAAAATCTTTGCACGGATCTAGTGGTCATCCCCAAACTCAGAGGTAAGAAATGCAGCTCACCCTGCCTTCATGCAACACATGAAAACCTTATATGATACTTTGCAACCTGAACAGGACAATTCCTCTCCATAGTCTGCCTTTCTTCCTCCTCCTCTTCTTCTTTTTCTTCTTTGCTTTCAATGTACTAAATGCCTCCATTTTGCCTTCATTGGCTGAATTTTGGGACCTGACTTTTCAAGGGGCTAATAGGAGAAAAAAATAAAAAGCGAACAAATAAATATAATAAAATCTTATAGGTGTTTGGATAGAATTATCACAATCTCTCAAAATATGGGCAGTAAGGTGGGATGGGCAAGAAAGTAAGAAAAAGGGAGAAGCTGAGAATTCAAGAAAGCTATGGAAAAAATACACTTGACTTTGTTACCAAATATTTAGTAGGCATTCAGTAGGGAGCGTGACTGCGATAAAGAGGTTCTAAGGTAGAAGGAGCAGCTGAAGTGCAGAAGCGGAGGGGAGGGGAGCAGTGAGTGTTGGTTCTATAAGCGGTTGGGTGTGGCTGCTGCTCAGAGATAAGGGTTGCGAGCGAGGTAGAGGTGCAATGTAGTGGTTTGTATGCAGGGCGGGGTGCTGTCTGGTTTGAGAAGAGTGACTTGCTCAGATCTCTCTGCTGGCAATATGAAGAGGGTCAAAGAGGGAGACCAGGACAGGGACATTTAGAAGAGAAAGAAGGATGAGCAGCACCGGTGAGGAAAAGAGTGAGACTAATGTGACAAGCTCCTGGTGACAGAAGTGGCAGAGGGCATGCTCTCTACAGGGCCCACTGCAGAGATTGTTGTGAGTGGACGCTAACCTTTGCAGGGTGTGGGCTACGTTAGGGGAAAAAGCAACAGATGGCAAAGCTCTTAGAACTGGCAACAGTGGAACACTGTGAGGGAGCAGGGTTTGTGGAACCCAAGAGAGCTGCAGAGCTGGAGGTGTGGCTGGAGGTGGGGCGGCCTCAGAGTTCAAACTGTGAGATCCTAAGGCAGTGCCAGGCGCCTACCAAGCGTGGGAAGTGGAGTGGGCGTGGGGCTTGAGCTTGGGAATCAGTAGCTTTATCTCTCTTTTGCCTGCAGCCTTCTCATCAACAGGGAGGCTTGGCATGCTGCAGTCCATGCGATCATCGCAAAGAGTCAGACATGACTGAGCGACTGAACTGAACTGAACTGAACTTCTCATCAACACTGGTCAAACCCAACCAGAAGACAAAGGGATGTGAGTGTCACAATCAGTGAATGTCAGATCTTAGGAGCCCAGGACAGGCCAGAGAAGGGTGGAGGGTGGATCTTGAGCTGCAAAAAAGCTGACCAGCATAGGAGGCCCAATCTCAGTGATGACAGTGGGAGGAAGCAGAGTGGGGAGCCTGGAGAGATTCTAGGACTAGTAACTTAAGCAGGAGAGCAAATGCTTTGCTTCAGGGCCCTAAAACTCAGAAAACACAAAAATTGTGATGAATGATTTTAAAAGCTTGATCCAATGATGAAGGGTTCAGGCTCAGCAAATTTTCTGTCTCTCTAACAAAAGCCACACTGGCCCCACATAACGTATTATGTTTGCACGCTGCTTGCAGAGCCATTGGCAATGGTGATGGCTGATATGACGCCCTCAGCTCTGCTCTGATTTGTCCTCCCAGAGTTAGCAGCCTTTTGTAATTTGCACAAAGGTGCCACAAAAGTAAGCTGTATCTTTGAGCTATCACCATTAGAATGAGAATTTGGCCTTGCCCCCAAAGGAAGTGAATTAAGATTCAAGGTCAAGAGTCAAGGTCAAGGCAATGAATAGATTCATCGGTATACACTCACCACCTGGGAAAATATTTGTGCAAAATAGGTTACTAGTAGTGGGTTCTAAATTACATGATAGACTTTTTAATAAATTTTATAGATTAGGGCCACTATGCGGGCTTGAAAATTTTCCAAAATGTCTGTTATTTTGGCTTTGACTCTTGTCTGGAGGAACTCATTATCAAACTTGTTTACCTTGCAAGCTGTAATAATTGATATTAACAATAATATTCTGCTCATAGCTTTATGCTGTTGAGCTTGAGTTCTTCAAAGCTCTTCTGCTTAGTCCATGTCTTCCAAAGATAGATTCGTTTCCAAGTTTAAAGCTAAATTGAAAATCAAACTAGGTGTGGGGGAAGAAATGTTTGAAACTGGTTCTTTTCGGGTTTTCTGGGCATTGGACATGCATCTCATATTTCCAAAGAGAAAAGGTGAAAGTGGTGAAAGGACAGGACCTCCTGTTCTGGCTCACACAGGCCACAATTTTCAAAATCATAAATAAGAAAGAAAAAATATTTCTTTGACTTCTTCCAAAATATAGGAGTATCATCTTTGTCATGTTCATTTATACACTCTCCTCCTAGGAGAGCACAAGATTTCCTTCTAAACTGTGGGAGTTGGGACTATCCAAAGCTGCAATTTAGGGTCAGGGAGCAGGATATTGAATAGCTTTCTGAGGATCTATCTATCTGAGATTCTTCTATATAGTTTACAAAAAGGAGTCTGAGAACATGTTTGTCCTTGGCTTGTGTGTGTGTGCTCAGCTGCTAAGTTGTGTCCAACTCTTTGTGATCCCTCTGAACTGTAGGATTCTAGGCTCCTCAGTCCATGAGATTTTCAAGGCAGGAATACTGGAGTGGGTTGTCATTTCCTCTTCCAGAGGATCTTCCCAACCTAAGGATTGAACCTGTGCCTCCCACAAGTCCTGCATTGAGCCACTGGCTTAGTTCATATAACCAAAAATTTATTGAGTACTCATTTCAGCAGGGCATATACTAAAATTGGAACCATACAAAGAAGATTAGCATGGCCCCTGTGAAGGATGACACACAGATTCATGAAGCATTCCATACTTTTTGAAGGTCCAGACATTATAAAACTCTTAGAGGAAAACATAGGCAGAACACTCTTTGACATAAATCACAGCAAGACATTTTTGACCCACCTCCTAAAGAAATGAAAATAAAAGCAAAAAATAAACAAATGCGGCCTAATTAAACTTAAAAGCTTTTGTATAACAAAGGAAACCATCAACAAGATGAAAAGACAACCCTCAAAAGAATGGGAGAAAATATTTGCAAATATAGCAACTGACAAAGGATTAATCTTCAAAATATACAAACAGCTCATGTAGCTCAATATCAATAAAACAAACAACTCAATAAAAAATGAGTGGAAAACCTAAATAGACATTTCTCTAAAGAAGACATACAGATAGCCAACAAACACATGAAAATATACTCAACATCACTAATTATTAGAAACATGCAAATCAAAACTAAAATGAGGCATCATCTCACACTGATCAGAAAGCCCATCATCAAAAAATTCCACAAACAGCAAATTCTGCAGAAAATGTGGAGAAAAGGGAACCCTCTTACCCTTCTTTAAAAAACTAAAAACAGAGCTATCATATGACCCAGCAATCCACTACTGGACATATACCCAGAGAAAGCCATAATTCAAAAAGACACATGCATCCTAATGTTCATTGCAGCACTATTTAAAATAGTCAGGACATGGGAAAAACTTAAATATCCATCAATAGAGGAATGGATAACGAAGATATGTTTCATATATACAATGGAATATTACTCAGCCATAAAAGGAATGAAATTGTGCCATTTGCAGACATGGAAAGATTTAGAGACTGTCATACAGAGTGAAGTAAGTCAGAGTGAGAAAAACAAATATGTAAATTACTTGTATGTGGAATCTAGAAAAACGGTATAGATAACCTTATTTACAAAGCAGAAATAGAGACACAGATGTGAACAAATGTATGAATACCAAGGGGGAAAGGGAGCAGAAGGATGAATTAGATTGGGATTGACATACATACACTATTGATACTATGCATAAAACAGATAACTAATGAAAACATACTGTTTATCATAGGGAACTCCACTCAGTGCTCTGTGGTGACCTAAACGGGAAGGACATGCAAAAAAGAGGAGATATATGTATACATATGGCTGATTCACTTTGCTGTACAGTAGAAACTAACATAACATTGTAAAGCAACTATATTCCAATAAAATTTATAAAAAATAGTATGAGGAAACGTGCACAGATAGGGGAAATGTTATAGATTCAGAAATTTAAGAATTTGTCAATATACTAAACATTACTGAATTATATACCCAAAAAGTGTTATTGAGAGAAAAGTCATTCTTGAATTGCTCATCTGTCAAGACTGTATTCGGAGAAGGCGATGGCACCCCATTCCAGTACTCTTGCCTGGAAAATCCCAGGATGGAGGAGCCTGGTGGGCTGCAGTCCATGGGGTTGCTAAGAGTCGGACACGACTGAGTGACTTCACTTTCACTTTTCACTTCCATGCATCAGAGAAGGAAATGGCAACCCACTCCAGTGTTCTTGCCTGGAGAATACCAGGGATGAGGGAGCCTGTTGGGCTGCCATCTATGGGGTCGCACAGAGTCAGACACGACTGCAACGACTTAGCAGCAGCAGCAAGACTGTATTACATCTTATTGAAATGTGTGGTACAAGTCTTTTTCTCCAATTCTGAAATTCAAAAAACCTGAAAGAATAAAAAGATCTATATAACTTGTTTAGTTATATAGATCACTTGGCCTAAATTATTTGGCAGTAGAAGTTGACATAAATTATAAGAGTCTGTTTTTAGTATTTACTCATTCTTCTCAGAGTGAGTGTTACTATATTTAATTGCAATAATATGGTAATTATAAGGTGATGTCCCAGACCTTTGATGGATTATATGTAGTAAGGAAAATACAATGTATTGCCATTCAAAAATTCCACAAAATTGTATATTACAAAAATATCTAGCCTTACAATTTTCAGACTCTCAGAGTGTCAGCTGTCAGATTGCAGATTTGTACTGACAGAAGAATTACCTGTGGAATGCTGGCTTCTAACTCACAGAAAAATGAAAATATTTCTAATTTTGCTGAACATAACAGATGCTCAATGAATATTGTTGACTTAATGATTTATTACTGAGTAACATATCTGAAGGTGCTAAAGAAGAGGCAGAAATAGATAAATGGAAATATGAGGAGATAAAGATATATCTTCAAGGTAAGAGAAGCACAATCAGTTTTCCAGGTGAGTTAAGTTTAGAGGAGGTAGAATTTCAAGAGATAAGTTTTCCAAATGCAAAGGTTTTTTAAAAATACCTTTTCTTTCATAGAAAGTTAAAACTGATTATTTTTTATCCTGTGTTTAATATTGAAGGGATTTCTGTAATTCCTTTTTCTTCATTTCTTTTTGATTGCATGGATGGAGGATCTTATTTCCTGACTAGGGTTTGAACCCATGTCCACTGCAGTGGGAGCATAGAATCCTAACCGCTGGACCACCAAGGAACTCCCTTCCTGTAATTTCTTAAATACTTTGTTTTCTTTAGGGACTAAAGAATAGGGATAGCTATTAAAATTGGCTTATAAATTATATCTTAATTATTTTAATCATTTATTGAGCATGAGCAGACCAAGTGCCATATATTCATAATTTAATTTAATCCTCACAAAAGTTGTATGAGATAGAAGTATTATTTTTTCAATTTTTCACATAAGGGCATTTCTAGATAAATCAAGTAACTTACCTGAAGTCATATAATAGTAAGCATTACAGCCAGAGTGTTCAACTCAAGCAGAGCCCCAATCCTTTGTTCTTAAACTACTACACTGTAGTTTATTCTATAATAACCTGAAATTCATGGTTAAAAATAAAAATGTGGGCAGCCCTTTAAATAACCTCACAGTATTGTATAATATGTGCTGAGCTATGTTCTCTTATAAGGGCATAGTTGGGAGTTATCAGAAAGGCCCTCTTGGACATAAGCTATATTGTTAAGCTATATACAGTATTCAGCTGTAATGAAAACCAGGAAGTACAATAACAGTGCTTAAAGAAACAAGCTCACATAATATTGTGCTCAGGCTTCCCAGGGGGCTCAGTGGTAAAGAATCTGCCTGCCAGTGCAGGAGACATAGGAGATGTGGGTTTGATCCCTGGATTGGGAAGATCCCCTCGCAACCCACTCCAGTATTCTTGCCTGGAAAATTCCATGGGAGAGGAGCCTGGTGGGCTATAGTCCACGGGGTCACAAAGAGTTGGACATGACTGAACACACACACACACACACACACACACACACACACAATGTTATGCTCACATAAGAAGTCTGGAGGTAGGTTGTTCTCAGCACAGATATTGTGGATTAAAGGTGTCAGGTTTAAGAGCCTTAGGATTTTTTTGGCTTTTCTCCTAATGTTCCCAAGTTGTTTGCTGCAGTTTCAGCTTTTGTACCGCCATTCAAGGCAGGAAGATGGAGGGAGGAAGATGGATTGGCTATGACTACCCTTTTATTCAAGGAAGTTAAAAACTTCCCCAGAAGCGTCCCAGCGGTTGTCCAGTTATATGGTTCTATGGTCACCCTGGGTGTCTGGGAGTGTGGGAGAATGAAGAACCGTGTCTTAGCTGGGTCAGTCCAATCATGGGTAATTATCTAGGACAGGGGTCTGTCAACTTTTTCTTTAAAGGGCCACATAGTAGGTAATTTAAGTTTTGCAATCCAGATGGTCTCTGTAGCAGCTGCTCAGTTTTGTGGCTGCCATAGTATAAAAGTGGCCCATAAACAATGTGTAAATGAATGGGCTTGTTTGTGTTCCAATAAAACTTTATTTATAAAACTGGCAGCAGAACTGGTTTGATGGGAGGCTATAATTTACCAGCCCCTAACATGCAACTTGGCACAAGTCAAACGGAGATTCACTTATGAACAGGAAAGAAGAGAGGGGATCATGGGTAGAACTAACAGTGACTGCGATTGAGGATAGAAATATTCTTTTGACTTATTCTTTTCCCCCTCACTTTCCAAGTTTGCAGCTGGAGATTTTATGCTCTTGTGCTATGAAGTTGTAAAGGTAATAGATGTAGCAACCTTCATCAAGAGAGCTTGTGGGGAGTTGGTTATATAGACTTGAGGCCACCTCTTGGCCCACACAAACTGTCAGCTTTTGGTAGTGGATGCCACAGACTGTTGGGTACCAGAGTGTGGAAGACAGTGATTGCCGCCTGCCCATTTCCCACACTTCTTCCTTATTATTCAGCAAGGGGAAGTAATGTGCTCAGGTAAAAAAGTTTATTTCCAGCCTCCCATGCTGCAAGAAGTGGTCATGAGCATCATCCTGGCCAATGAGACATGCGTGGAAGTTGCTGGGCAAGAAAGATTTTTAAGGTGACAGCTTCCTTAGCCTGAACTTTTGCTTTTCTCTTATTTCTCTGTGCCTTTTCTGCTTGGACAGCATCATCTTGCTACCACAGTGCAATAAGCATGAGGGTAAGGGCCACCCACTAAAATGACTAAATTAGAGAGTAGAAGCAGCCCAGGTACCTGATAACATTATGGAGCTACTACACCAGGGGCAGTTGGACACAAGGAGAAAGAAAATCCCTTAAATTGTTTAATCCATTACTTACTTGGAATTTTTGTGGCTTTAAGTCAGATGCACTCGTGACCGATGTACAGAATGTTTATGTTCAAAGGAGCAAAAGAAATGGCTCTCTTTTCCACACAGAGTCAGAGAACAGGACTCCTTATTTTCTGCTTCTGACTCTGGTGAGACATTCACATTCTTCTTAGTCAGGTTAGTCTCTCCTAGTTTTTAATGCTTTCTGGCTGAGATTGGCTTAGTGTGTCCCATTACAGAGAACATGCTGTGAGGTGGTGCCTGGGATCCTGATTTTCCACTTTGGTTCCCACCACACCTTCTTTGTTTATTAGGTCACAGATGTGTTTTCAAAACCATTCAAGCAGTGTAGAGTTACTGTGACTATGTTTCCACAGCTCAACTGTTGAATATATTTTAATAAGTCAAGCAAATTAACATGTTTGCTAATCACTACAGAATTAGGAATATTTTGTAATATTTCAATTGATATACAGGCAGATTACATATTTTCTCCATTTAGAAAAAATTAAATAACTTTAATTCTACTACGAGGAGATAACCACTGTTAACATTTAGTAGTGTTATCTCCTAGATATACATAAAGACAGATACATATATTACATACACATTCACCTATTTGAAATCTTGATGTATATTGAGTTTTGTATCTTGCTGGTTTTGCACATTTTTCTCTGTTCTGCTATGTCAAATAGTCTTTAAAACATGATTTTTTAGTGACAGTATAGTATTGCGTCATATTACCAGTGTTTTTTCTTTTCTTTTTCATTATAGTTTATTATAAGACATTGAATATAGTTCCCTGTGCTATATAGTAGGACCTTGATAGTTATCCATTCAATATATAATAGTTTGCATCTGTTAATCCTTTACTCCCAATTCAACCCTCCCTGACTCCTTAGTAACCACAGTCTGTGCCCTATGTCTGTGAGCCTATTTCTGTTTTGTTCATTTGTGTCGTATTTTAGGTTCCACATATATACAATATCATACGGTATTTGTCTTTCTCTTTTGAACTTACTTTGCATGGTATCATAGTCTATCCACATAACTGCAAATGGCATTTCATTGCATTTTTACAGCTGAGAGTTCCAGAAAAACATCTATTTCTGCTTTATTGACTATGCCAAAGCCTTTGACTGTGTGGATCACAATAAACTGTGGAAAACTCTGAAAGAGATGGGAATACCAGACCACCTGACCTGCTTCTTGAGAAATCTGTATGCAGGTCAGGAAGCAGCAGTTAGAATTGGACTTGGAACAACAGACTGGCTCCAAACAGGAAAAGGAGTACGTCAAGGCTGTATATTGTCACCCTGCTTATTTAACTTCTATGCAGAGTACGTCATGAGAAACGCTGGGCTGGAAGAAGCACAAGGTGGAATCAAGATTGCCAGGAGAAATATCAATAACCTCAGATATGCAGATGACACCACCCTTATGGCAGAAAGTGAAGAGGAACTAAAAAGCCTCTTGATGAAAGTGAAAGTGGAGAGTGAAAAAGTTGACCTAAAGCTCAACATTCAGAAAACGAAGATCATGGCATCCGGTCCCATCACTTCATGGGAAATAGATGGGGAAACAGTGTCATACTTTATTTTTCGGGGCTCCAAAATCACTGCAGATGGTGACTGCAGCCATGAAATTAGAAGACGCTTACTCCTTGGAAGGAAAGTTATGACCAACCTAGATAGCATATTAAAAATCAGAGACATTANACTTTATTTTTTGGGGCTCCAAAATCACTGCAGGTGGTGACTGCAGCCATGAAATTAGAAGACGCTTACTCCTTGGAAGGAAAGTTATGACCAACCTAGATAGCATATTCAAAAGCAGAGACATTACTTTGCCGACTAAGGTCTGTCTAGTCAAGGCTATGGTTTTTCCTGTGGTCATGTATGGATCTGAGAGTTGGACTGGGAAGAAAGCTGAGCACCGAAGAATTGATGCTTTTGAACTGTGGTGTTGGAGAAGACTCTTGAGAGTCCCTTGGACTGCACGGAGATCCAACCAGTCCATTATGAAGGAGATCAGTCCTGGGATTTCTTTGGAAGGAATGATGGTAAAGCTGAAACTCCAGTACTTTGGTCACCTCATGCGAAGAGTTGACTCATTGGAAAAGACTCTGATGCTGGGAGGGATTGGGGACAGGAGGAGAAGGGGACGACAGAGGATGAGATGGCTGGATGGCATCACTGACCTGATGTACGTGAGTCTGAGTGAACTCCAGGAGATGGTGATGAACAGGGAGGCCTGGCGTGCTGCGATTCATGGGGTTACAGAGAGTCAGACACTACTGAGCAACTGAACTGAACTGAATGGTAACCGTGGAAAAAATCCTATACTGATTATATCAAGAACATGATAAGGATCAAAACATACTGATACCAAAGATATCAAAACACAAAAAAAGAGCTGGATAAGAAACAAGGACTAGCAGATGTACAAAACAACCAGGAACATTTGACAAAAGGGCAACAGTAAGTCTTTACCTATTACGAATTTCTTTAATTTTTAATGAATGAAAATATTCAAGCAAAAGACACAGAATGGTTTAAATTGTTGAAAAAACAAGATCCAACAACATGCTGCCTATAAGAGATTCATGTGTGTGATTCAGACTGAGACTGAAAATATGGAAAAAGACATATCAAAAAAATGATATACCAAAAAAAAAAAAATAGCTATCCTTATATCAGACAAAATATATTTTAAATTATAACTGGCAAAAAGAGACAAAGTCACCATACAATTATCAATGTGAAACATTACATTAATAGAATGATAGAAAAGAATCAAGAGATCATCTCAATAGATGCAGAAAAACACTGACAAAACAATTTCCAATCATGATAAAAACTCTCAACAAAGTAGGCCTGAACGAACATATCTCAATAAAGGCCCAAGCTAACATCATACTTCATGGTTAAAGGTTGAAAGCTTTTCTAAGATCAGGAATAAGACAGAAGTGCTAACTCTCACCAATCCTATTCAACAAAGTACTGGACGTTCTAGCTAGAACAATCAGGTCAGTCAAGGAAAATAAAAGTTATCAGAACTGGAAAGGAAAAAATAAAATTGTCTCTTCGCAAGTGACATGACTTTATATATAGAAAATTTTAAAGACTAAACCAAAAAGCTGCCAGATCTGATCAATAAATTCTGTAAGGTCACAGAATAAAAAATTAACTTGCAAAAACCAGTAGTATTTCTATACACTAACAATAGTTATCTGAAATCATTTACAATAGCATCAAAAACAATAAAATACTTCGGAATAAATTTAAGGACATAAAAGATCTCTATGCTGAAAATTACATATTGATGAAAGAAAACGAAGACACATAGAAATGGAAAAGTCTTCCATGTTCATGGATTGGAAGAATATTTTTTAAATGTAAATATTAATGAAAGTCATCTGTTGATTCAGTGAAATCTCTATCATGATTCCAATGGCATTTTTTTTTTTTACCGAGTAGGAAAAACACTCTTAAAATTTATATAGAGCCACAGATGAGCCAAAGAAACCCTGAAAAACAAGAACAAAGCAGGAAGAACTTTCCTGATTTCATGCTATACTATAGAAGAGTATAGAAGACTATAGAAGAGTAGTCATAAAAACTTAGTGGTACTGGCATTAAAATAGTCAAATAAACCCATACAACAGAATTGAAAGCCTTGAAATAAACCCAAGCATATGCAGTTAATTAATATTTCACAAGCAAGTCAAGAATACTCAATGGAGCAAGTCCCCTCAATAAATGGTGGCAGAAGAATTGGATATCCACATTTAAAGAATGAAACTGAACTTATGTATTTTGCATCATTCATAACAATTAACTTGCAATGGATTAAAGACTTAAGTTTAAGATCCAAAACAATGAATATAGATGATATGAATCATAGAAGAAAATACAAAAATAAACTTCTTGAAATGGGCCTTGGTAATGATTATTTGGATATGACATGTAAAACATACTATGAAAGTTCCTCAAAAAATTAAAAATAGAACCACCATATAATTAAACAATTACATTTCTGGGATTATATCCAAAGGAAACAAAAATGCTAACTGGAAAAAATATCTGCACTCCCACGGCCATAGCAGCACTATTTACAATAAGCGAGACACAAAAACAACCTAAGTTTCCATCAATGTATAAATGGATAAAGAAGTTGTTGTATAAATATTCATGGGAATATTATTGCCATTAAAAATAAGAAAATACTACCATTTGTGATAAACATGAGTGGACCTTGAAGACATTATGCTAAGTGAAATAAGGCAGATAAAGACTCATACTGTATGATTTCACTTAAAATAAAAACCAAACTCAGAGAAAAAGAGATTATTAGGCTTTTGGTTACCAGAAGGGAAGGATGAGGGAGGGAAAAATACAGGAAAGATGTCAAAAGACACAAATGTGCAATTATAAGATAAATAAGTACTAGATTAAAAAGTACAACCTGATAACTGTAGCAAACACTGCTATATGACATACAGAAAAGTTACAAGAGTAAATACTAAGTTTTCTCATCATAATAAGAGTTTTTCCCATTTTTCTTTTTAGTGTACCTATTAACAGATGAGAAGATGGATGTCAGCTGAACCTATTATGTTAAGCATTTTACAATATATGTTAATCAAACCATTATGCTGTACAACTCAAACTTATGCACTGATGTAGTCAATTATTTTTCACTAAAATTGGTGGGGGGAAGTGAATAAAAT
Organism: Cephalophus harveyi; assembly: GCA_006410635.1. Taxonomy (NCBI): domain Eukaryota; kingdom Metazoa; phylum Chordata; class Mammalia; order Artiodactyla; family Bovidae; genus Cephalophus; species Cephalophus harveyi. Next base: position 148,084 of record SJYT01029302.1, on the reverse strand, counting down.
GACATTTCATTTGGGAGAAACAGAATAGACTGTTAGGAAAGAAGATTTAGAGAGTGTTGTTCACTTTAAAAATGATCATGATACTGCTGGGGATACAGCATTAGACTGGGTGGTAAGTCAGGTATCTCCTCTTTGAAGATGTGCCATTTAAGCTGTCACCAAACAGTAAGACTCAAATAATAATGCTGTAACATGTAAACGTTAGTTGCACAGTCGTGTCCGACTCTTTGTGACTCCATGGACTGCAGCCCGCCAGGCTCCTCTGTCCATGGGATTCTCCAGGCAAGAAGACTGAAGTAGGTTGCCATGTTCTTCTCCAGGGGATCTTCCCAACCCAGGGATCTAACACGAGTCTCCTGAACTGAAGGCAGATTCTTTACCATCTGAGCCACTAGAGAAGCCCTGTGTAACATGTAACCCTGTAGTAAAAGAGTCTGCTAGTTTGTCTACCCCCCTCAGTGTAAGATCATTCTTTGAAAGTAGGGATTAAATCCTCAGTACTTAGAATCATGGGAAGCATATAATAGTGCTCAGTATGTATTTCTCAAGTGGTTTGGAGAAAAAACAACACAACTATGTGATTAATGGTGCAAATGTGATCATTTTCAACTTCAGTGCAAGGTAAGAGATCCAGAGAAGTTAAATCATAGTGGATATTCAGAGCAGAACCCAAGTTCTATTTGAGTTCCTTCTCCAGTCTTTCACCCATCCAAATCTTGATCTTGCTCCTTCTTTTAAGAGCTATGATATATAGCCAACAAGTCTTCTGTATCAAGTCACATAGTTATTTTACTTATTATAGGTGAAGATAGTTATTATATAGAAAGAATTATAAAACATTCCAGTGGTTTAAATCTATTCAATGCATTCACCAAACACCTAGTTGATACAATGCCATGGAAAGAAATATTTTATTGTCATGAGGTTTACAAACTAGTCTGAAAGACAAATATGAGAAAAACTAGTCTAGGAGACAGGAGAAGGAAATGGCAACCCACTCCAGTGTTCTTGCCTGGAGAATCCCAGGGACGGGGGAGCCTGGTGGACTGCCGTCTATGGGGTCGCACAGAGTCGGACACGACTGAAGCGACTTAGCAGCAGCAGCAGCAGTCTAGGAGACAAATGTGAGAAAAACTAACTAAAAACAACAATCTAAGGAATGAAGTTTGATGGTAACACAGGAGAAGCAGCATTCAAATGTTCAAAGGGCTATTCAAGTACAGAACAAAAGAACACACACAAGCTTTAGCCTGAAAAGGCTTATTGAAGCTTATAATGCAAGGGAAAAGAACCAATATACTGTTTAATTGAGTAAGCTAGGTGTTTCTTGTCAAACTGATAAAGTTGTTTTACCTATTCTGATTTTTTTAATATCAACCCAGAAAGAAAACCACAGCATTTTCTAAGATGAAAATAATACTTAATAGGCAATGAAAAATTTGCATTATCTAAATCAAGAGACTCCCTCTTAAATATATATATATACACACATATATATGAATATAAATATATCTATTACATACATGCAAACATAAATATATATAGATACACACGTGTATAGACATGTGTGTTTATATGTGCATATATATCTATACATAAAAGAAGCAAAGCAAAGGTTTAATGCCTAAAAGTCACAGTGTACTTGTTGGGAAAAACAAGCAAAGTATCACAGACTAAAAAATATCCAGAGAGTTCCCCATTTAAGTTAGCTTGAGTAATTTCTATGATACAATACAGCCATGGAAGAAGCCACATTTCATAAGACCATTCACAAACTCTAAAATCTACAGATTTTTATCAAAGAACAAATAACCACTGGATTTACAATACCAACTCATCTGCAATGTATGGTTAGTTTATAGTTGTGTCCTACACATAATAAAAGTCAAAGTAAATCAATATAATCCCATGCCTTAGCAGGAGTCCTCAACTTTTTATATTAGGCTTACTACTTTCTCTACTGATGTAGTTTTGTAGCAGACTTTCTACAAAAACAGATGTTCTCTTTAAAATTACCACAAGGCATAATAAAGGATATGAGTGTCTGATGAGTAATAATAGGCTTAAGCCAGAAAGCAGAAAAAGAAAATATTGATATGTTGATTTAACATAAAATATTTCATGTTTGCCAACTTTTTTCCTTTATCTGGCTAATGAAATCACATTTTCTCTAGTTCTGTAATGCCTAGCACATACCTTAAGTACAATATAGTTCCACTTAAACATTTTGACATGTAAAAAAGCAAAAAGGATATGCTCCCTGACTAAGCAATATCAAAGCAATTTTACAATAAATTGTGAATAATGCCCATTCCCCATGTGCCACACATCAAAGGTGTTATCTCATTGATTTTCACAATTCCTAGAGGTAAGCATTGCTATCTTATTTTGCAGATGAGGATACTGAAACACAGAATATAAAAATCTGCCTGAGGTTGTGCAGTTGACTTTCAGTAAAGCAAAGATTTAAACCAAGACAATATGATTTCAGAGCTTACACCTTTATCCATTAATAGCTTATACTACCTCCCAATAAACACATTTTAAAATCACAATGTATTCCGCTCAATGCACCAAAATGTCAATGCCCAAGAGGCATTAGAAAAATGTCTTATACCTGAATACATTTTGTTTGGACTTTAAAAAATTATAAAATGATCTTGATGTGGCATTTATGTTTTCGTGAAGCATATCCTGGAATTCTAGCTTACTCTCATCATCAAAAATACAAATGTGTGTGTGCATTTCTTCTGTATTAGTGATTCATTTGAAAGACAGGAACTAGGTGTGGCTCTGTATCTACAATACTAGCAAGTGTCTGAAAAACATAGTAAGCATTTGAATAAAGGATTACTTAATGTTTCCCTGGTGGCTCAGAGGTTAAAGCGTCTGCCTGGAATGCAGGAGACCTGTGTTCGATCCCTGGGTTGGGAAGATCCCCTGGAGAAGGAAATGGCAACCCACTCCAATACTCTTGTCTGGAGAATCCCATGGAGGGAGGAGCCTGGTAGGCTACAGTCCATGGGGTCACAAAGAGTCGGACACTGAGTGACTTCACTTTCACTTTCACTTAATGAACACATATGTGAATGAGTTAATAGTAAATGTGTTATTCAGTAAAACGATCTCAAAAACATACACTGTATACAAAAAGGCTAGAAACAACAGTGGGTAATTATATTTAAAATCTGCAATGTTTATTAAGAATTTCCTTCACATACTCCACTGAATTTGCAAAATGCCATAAGGAATAAAATACTATCTGCACTTGATACATAAGGAAGTTTCATAAGAAGTCCAGTCAAGGCAGTATACTTAGGAAGCGACAGAATCACCACTCAAACCCATGTGTTCTGACTTTTTTTTAGAACATTTTATACATTTATTCATTGCTCAGGGATACATATTACGGTTTTGTCTGACGTTTCTGGTAGTGAAACTACTAAGACATACTCTAGTTCCAAATGGGAAAAGGAGTGCGCCAAGGCTGCATATTGTCACCCTGCTTATTTAACTTCTATGCAGAGTACATCATGAGAAACGCTGGACTGGAAGAAACACAAGCTGGAATCAAGATTGCCGGGAGAAATATCAATAACGTCAGATATGCAGATGACACCACCCTTATGGCAGAAAGTGAAGAGGAGCTAAAAGGCCTCTTGATGAAAGTGAAAGAGGAGAGTGAAAAAGTTGGCTTAAAGCTCAACATTCAGAAAACGATCATGGCATCTGGTCCCATCACTTCATGGGAAATAGATGGGGAAACAGTGGAAACAGTGTCAGACTTTATTTTTTTGGGCTCCAAAATCACTGCAGATGGTGACTGCAGCCATGAAATTAGAAGACGCTTACTCCTTGGAAGAAAAGTTATGTCCAACCTAGATAGCATTTTCAAAAGCAGAGACATTACTTTGCCGACTAAGGTCTGTCTAGTCAAGGCTATGGTTTTTCCTGTGGTCATGTATGGATGTGAGAGTTGGACTGTGAAGAAGGCTGAGCGCTGAAGAATTGATGCTTTTGAACTGTGGTGTTGGAGAAGACTCTTGAGAGTCCCTTGGACTGCAAGAAGATCCAACCAGTCCATTCTGAAGGAGATCAGCCCTGGGATTTCTTTGGAAGGAATGATGCTAAAGCTGAAACTCCAGTACTTTGGCCACCTCATGCGAAGAGTTGACTCATTGTAAAAGTCTGTGATGCTGGGAGGGATTGGGGGCAGGAGGAGAAGGGGACGACCGAGGATGAGATGGCTGGATGGCATCACGGACTCGATGGACGGGAGTCTGAGTGACCTCCGGGAGATGGTGATGAACAGGGAGGCCTGGCGTGCTGCGATTCATGGGGTCGCAAAGAGTCAGACACGACTGAGCGACTGAACTGAACTGAACATGTCTAGGGGACTGGGGCAAGTTTTTGTCTTTTATAAAATGTGACTTTTCAAACCTTACCTACTCTTGTCTCACTAGAAGCCATTCCTTTCTATCTGATAAGAATAAGTTCTCGAAGAAAGTGTTTTCACTGAATTTCTGAAGTTTACATATAAATTGTTTCATCATTCAGTATAAGTGTATTTATTGAATACAAACCAGGCACACCCCACATCCCACTCTATGATCCTAACTCTAAGGCTAGTTTCTTCAGGGAACTTTTCTTACGTATTCTCACTCTGCTCCCAGCAGTCCCATTCCTTCTATATGACCCTACTCCCCTTTCACGGCTTTTATCATTAACAACACATGCAGCCCTCTATTGCTCTTGTTCACATTGAGATCTCTCTCGCCCCTCAAATATACTTATCTGCTCTTTGAAGACAGAGCTGTTTTCATCTCTGTCTTTCTGACTTTTAATGAGGGTAATTCTATAGACTCCACAAAAAGAACACACCCCTTCTTGAATATTGATACAGTACATCAAATCACTTTAAGTCTCAATAAAAATAACCTCAGCACACTTTTATGATTTTTAAAATCATAAAAGGTTAATAAAATGGTTACTTAATTTACACATGAATCTTTGCTTATTAGGTACTTATAAACGTACTTATATAAACTACGTTTTCTAGAGCAGTGGTTTTCAAACTTTATTGCATATAAGGCACATCTGGGGAGCTGATTTTTTTAAAATCCTAATATCCCATTTACACACCATAAATTTTAAATTAGAATCTCCAGGGCTGTAACCAAGACATCAATATTTCTTTAGAAATACACGAGTGTTTTCAACACGCAGCCAATTTTGTGGACTATCCTTCTGAATTTCTGTAGACCCTTGCAGTGTTTTCTTTCTTCCCTTATTGAATTAGAGGGCAGATTCAGGTTATAAAGTTTAAAGCAACAACACATGATGATGTAAAGGAAAATGAAAAAGTTAGTTAAAAGAAAGTATATGAAAATAAGTACATATATATACACATACATGCACACTCACAGACATACCTACACACTCATACATACACCCAGGCCATGAAGAATAGAATATATCTTAATACTGTATATTATTTTGCCATTACTTGTGTGCAACAAATGAGTCAATAGATAAGTCAAGGCTGATTTCCACTTTAGGAATGGACTCTAAGATGTTTCACCTTATGGGGAACAATTATTCTCTCAGAAGCTTTTGTTCTGTCATCATTCTATAAATTTTGCATAAGTTAAACAGCATTTACCATGATGGTACCTGCAATGCAGAATTTGTGGTCACATTCTAGGCAATTAGTATATATCAAGGGATCAATTCTGCTATTTTCAGTACTGATAAATTTAAACAAAGGAACTATAATGTTAACTATTCTCACTTTAAGATTGAAGAAGATCTCTAGAGAAGTCACTACTGCTGTAACAGTTTTTAAGTTGGACACTAAGATGTGGCAAAGTGCATCGATAAATGGGAAAAATTTGTCTTAATAATTCTTCTAATATATATGTGTGTGTGTGCACAGATTTTAAGGAGAAATAACCATTCAACTCTTACTAAGGGAAAATTAGAAATATCAGAAAAAAGAAAAATGAAATCAGTATGTAATAGAAAGTCAAGTTTTTAAGTCTATCAACAGCAAAAATTATTGGGCATGGAAGGAGGTCTTTGTCTCAAAGCAAATTTTTCACCCCTCATTCCAACTTTGGCTAATGTTCAGTTAACATTTGTAACACAATAATACTGAAATCCTAAAACATGTTCTAGGTGTGTGTGTGTTTTATAGATTCTAGATTTTCCTAAAGCATGCTTTAGAAAAATGGCTTTGTTATATTTAGTTATGATATGTTCTCATTACAGATTAATTTATTCAACAATTTTTTTGACAAATAAGTATCAGATATCTACTATATTCCAATCACTAGTGCAGGTATTAATAAATACTAGTGATCAAAATATATGCCTTCATGGATCAAAATACTGTTTTAAAAAAATCAATTAGTAGTTTAAACCACTCCCCTTTGAAATAGCTTTCCTACTTTAAAATTTGTTTGATCACAGCATGCAAGACATCTGCTAATCTTCATACTATATACAATTCAGTGATAGAGAAACAAGTCCCATGACATTAACCAGTATAGATGAAATAACCTAGTTCTGGGACAATTTAAAGTTGTAGACTATACTAAATCCTGGTGTTTGACTTTCAACTCTTTTGTCTTCTGGATTATTTCTGATGAGAAGTCAGCTGTGTATAATATGCATTTTTTCCTGGATGTCTTCAAGATTTTCTGTTTATCTTAATTTATCATTTGATTGTAATTTGTTCTTTGAGCTTCTTCAATCATGCTTTGGTGTTTCCCATTGATTTTTTTCATTAAATTCTCAATGTTTTCCTTATTAATTTAAAAAAATACTTGCCATCATTTTTTCAAATTTTATATGGTTGCATTCTGTCTTTTCCATATTGGATTACAATTACACATATATAAAATTACTTCTGGTATTACAATTGCACTAGTTGATACTGTACCATAACGTTTTTTTCTGATTTTTCTATGTTTTAAACTTTTGTCTTGGTTTTTCATTCTGAGTAATTTCTGTGGACCTACATTCAAGTACAATAATTCTTTGCTCAGCTGTACCATGCATACTGAGGAGCCCATTAAAGGCATTCTTCCACTCCATTACCGTGTTTTTCACTGATAACACTTCTTTTGATTCTTTCTTATGGTTTCCAGCTCTGCTAAAATTACCTATGTGATATGCATAGTATCCACCTTTTATATTAGGGTCTATAAAATATTAATAATAGTTATTTAAAATATGTCTGATAGTTCTATTATCTGGGTCATACGTCTAGTCGGTTGAATTTTCCTGGCAGTCTGTCCATTTTACTGTGCCATTTTGTGGGCCTCATAAATTTTGTTTAAAGCTGGACATTAGAGACTGAGCAAATGGGTCTTATGCTTTTAAATGAGAGTGACTATCCTTCTGTTAGTGCTAGGCTTTGAATCAATTTACTCAGGATTTGAGCTAGGTTTGAGATTTCCTATTACCAAAGTTATTGCCTGTATTTCAGGAATCATATTCTTCTTGTATTATCTTATGTTTAGGGTAGGGACTAGTTGGGTTAAGGGATTTTTCTCAAGGTTCTCTACCCTCACCTTTAGCCTTTCCTTTGCTCTGTGCTTCTGAGAAAGCCTCTCTGCATGTTATTCTACTCACCTAGTAGTGCTCCACTGTTACTTTTATTTGAAGCTTGTTAGCCTGGCTGGTGGCAGACCAGGATGATGGATATTCATTCTCTTTTGTTTTGATTGACTCTCAATCTTAACTAGATTCTGTAGCTCTGGGTCCTTTTAGCACGTCAATCTTCCTCCAGCTACAGATCTGAGATGAGGAGATATTCGCATTGCCTTTTCTGTAGGGAAAGAGGGGTGTTTTCTGCTGTCTTTCCCTTGCTTCAATGGGTTTTTGGCTAGGACCCTAAGAGTCACAGTTCATCCTTCCCCTAGCAGTTTAAAACTTTTCAGGAGGAATGGAAAAATCCAGATGGCATCTCCTGCCTTTCCCAGAGTGGCTGCAGTACTCTATACTAAGTCTGTGCTAGAAGAGCTGCTTTCTGAGGACTCTAGCCAATCTTTATTTTTTTCCATGAGCATCCCGTGAAATCCATATAGAAAAGTATACAAGTGAACAAAAATGCCCATTTTATATCCGCAGCCTCGAGACACTAAATTTTCTTTCTAACCTGCACTGCCTTTATTAATAAAGTTTAAATTCATTTTTAAATTTATTATTCAGATATATTTGACATAACTGTAAATGTAAGGTGTATAACATTAATGTGAGGCCTTTATATTTGCAATTTAATTGCTATTACAGCAATAATTAGCACCTCTATCACAAATAATGACTGTCTCTTCTTAGTGCTTAGAATCATTAAGTTTAGGCTCTTAGAATGTCTGATGATTACACTACAACTGTGTCTATTCACTAGACTGAGCACTAGATCTCTAGGACTTACTTTCTACATGATGCAAGTTCATACACTTAAACATCTCTCCCTTTCCTCTAACCCTGCAGCCCCTGGTAAGCACCATTTTACTCTCCTATTTTGAGTTAGATTCCACATACAAGTGGTATCATACATTACTGATGGCTGATGGGATCTGCCCCAGCCAAAAAAGTGATGCTGACCCGTGTTAAAAGTTTCGAGTTAGTTGGTTGCCCTATCACCTCAGCTCTCTGATATGTTTAAGAAAAATTTTGAATTTTCAGATGCTCCAGTTTTTTGTTACTGCTGTTTTAAAGGCGACAGTAATGCCCCTTCCAGAGTATTACATCCCAAGCAGAAACTATAAGTCTCTTATTTACTTATTAACCCATACACTGTTTTATATGTCTTTATAAAGGCATAATCATCATGTCCCTTAAAATACATCAGAATTAAAAGCAATGACTAAAGTATAAGAAAATTCTCATAAAGACATGTCAGGTTAAAGTATAAATGAATTTTATGTACTCTGGGAAAGGTTCCAATTACCTGAAAGAAGTGGTAAATACAATTACAGAAAAGTTAACCTATTTTTTATTAGAATGCATGGAGTATCATTAAGATGTTAGAAGTGGGCAATGTTACATTTCTTAAAGCCATTTGTTTAAGTAGAAAGAAGTAAATGAAAGCATAATACCCCAGTTGATGGGGATCTTAATGTAAAGTTTCATGCTTGAAAATATACTGGTTTTTTACAGTATACTGGTAAAATATACTTTTTTTTTTTTTTTACTGTATAATACATACAGTTGCTGCTGCTGCTAAGTCGCTTCAGTCGTGTCCAACTCTGTGTGACCCCATAGACGGCAGCCCACCAAGCTTCCCCGTCCCTGGGATTCTCCAATGCAGGAAAGTAAAAGGTGAAAGCTCACTCGTGTCTGACTCTAAGCGACCCCATGGACTGCAGCCTACCAGGCTCCTCCGTCCTTGGATTTTCCAGGCAAGAGTACTGGAGTGGGGTGCCATTGCCTTCTCCATTTGTATATTTATGAAAATATACTGTATACAAAACAAAAAATCAGTTTGCAAGCTATTAATAAAATTACAGGCTACTGAATTTAAAAAAATCATGTCCTTGTGAAGAATAAATTAAACTAATCAGATTTATTTCCTCAGCAAACTAGCACAGACAATATAATAAGTTGCAATATATTTTGACTTTATATAGCTTCTGATTTGCCCTCAGCATTCTTAAAAATCCAGAAAATAATATGTAGGACAACGTCAGCATTTTTTTCAGTTCATACCACTGTTAGCACCCCAGATGCCCTCACAGGCTTTAGGTTCAGCATTACCTAAAAGTTTGTCATACTTTGGACACAATGCTCTAGAGACATGATTATTAACATGTGATGACCAAGGCTGTTTGATGGCAAAAATCAAAATTTTATAGGCAAAGATTACAAAAAAAAAAAAAAATCCTTGCCATTTACATAAACTTTTGATATATAACACCTAATAACATGAGATGCAACTTTACAACAACTATTGTTTAATTTCTTATTTTTTTAATTCAAAATACTGTTCAATTTAAGTTTATGGAAATGCTGTTGTCAAACTGTTCTGTGGAATATCTGGGACAGATTCCCAATTCCTACATATATATTCCCTCATTATATTTCTAATATTATACTGAATTTCTTTTATAAATCTTTTCCTAACATTTTTTCTTAATACTAAAAATGTTAAGCTATCAACATTCTCAATATCTTTCCTTCTGAAAACAGCAATTCTTTTTTAAATAATTTACTTCTTTCTAGAAAGTTCATGCTTGAACAGTTCTGAGCTCATGAGTTATAGATCTCATGTATCATTTGAATGACTACAAATAGAGAACCATCATGGTTTAGTATCTACAAAGGGACTTATCTGTGATAGATTTTCTTCACTTAGATATAGTCTGTCTACTTGACAATCCCATGCAAATTAGTCTGTCTAATCCCATGCAAATTTTAATCAAGGATCCTTTTTTTTAAAGATCTAACATTACATTTGTTATATACTGATTATGGAAGAGTAGACAACAACATCCTACAAAGTAGGCAAGTTTAATGCTGTGCTGATAAAATTGTTCATTACAGACAATGTAACAAAATCACAGAAAGCAAGATTCATGAATCTTTGAGTTCTTGACCCATTTCCTTTCTTATTCTGGATGCCCAATCTGGGCAGACTCATCTATTCTCATGAGGCATACTCAACTACCTGTCCAGTTACAAAAAGTTAAATTTCAGGTTTATTTCTAGCTTCTAAGACTGGTTCCAAATAGGAAAAGGAGTACATCAAGGCTGTATATTGTCACCCTGCTTATTTAACTTCTATGTAGAGTACATCATGAGAAACGCTGGACTGGAAGAAACACAAGCTGGAATCAAGATTGCCGGGAGAAATATCAATAACGTCAGATATGCAGATGATACCACCCTTATGGCATGGACTCTTTTGTTGACCATGATGGCTACTCCATTTCTTCTGAGGGATTCCTGCCCGCAGTAGTAGATATAATGATCATCTGAGTTAAATTCACCCATTCCAGTCCATTTTAGTTCGCTGATTCCTAGAATGTCGACGTTCACCCTTGTCATCTCTTGTTTGACCACTTCCAATTTGCCTTGATTCATGGACCTGACATTCCAGGTTCCTATGCAGTATTGCTCTTTACAGCATCGGATCTTGCTTCTATCATCAGTCACATGCACAACTGGGTATTGTTTTCGCTTTGGCTCCATCCCTTCATTCTTTCTGGACTTATTGCTCCACTGATCTCCAGTAGCTTATGGTAAAATGAGGTAATAAAGGCTGGGCTCTAATCTGAGAGGACTGTGGCCTTAGATGAAGAGGGAGTGAGAGAGTTTCCCTTCTCTCTCCACCATGTGAGGAGAGAAAGAGACCACTGCAGGCCAGGAGGAGAGCTATCACCAGAACCTGACCATGGTGGCATCGTGATCTTGGACTTTCAGCCCCTAGAACTGTGAGAAATAAATTTCTGTTGTTTAAACCACAAATCTATGGTATGTTTCATAGTCAGCCTGAACTGACTAGCGTAGTAGCTGACTACTGATGATCTCTACTTCAGGAAACTCAAGCCAAATATGTCTAAATTAGCACTCATAATCTTTTGCTAACCTGCCCCTTCTCTTGTATTCTATGTAACAAGTAATCATAGCAAGCCAGAAGACTGAGAATAATCTGGGATTCTCCTCACTCTTTACTTTTTTACAGCCCAACAGCCATCAAATACATTATCTTTTCAATATATCTATAACTTAATCTCTGTCCATTCCTAATATAGTGATATTGGATATCATTTTTTACATAGATTATTTCAGTAGATTTCTCACTTCCAGTAGCTTCCTCACATCAAGTTTTACACCTGAGCAATCCATCTTCTGCTGTCATATAATCAATTGAAAAGGCAAATCTCCCAGGCTACCCCTCCCCCTTGAAACTCTGTTTTATCCATTTCTTATATAATGGCAAGTTAATTCTCCCTTCACCATGATCTGTGCCCTGCTTACTTTTCTAATTTAATTCCTGCTTCACATGTACCCTTTTCTCTAGTTATTTATTCATATGTCAATATTCAGTCCAAAATCCAATTTCCCACTAACAAGCACATTACCTCTTTTCCCTCAAAGAACTGACTGATCTAAATTTGATGAACATATTGCTCTTTTACATTAAGGCTCTAATTTCCTTAAAGTAAGGAAACATATCTTATGAGCTAGTTGTATCAAAGATATCTGATATATGGTGGACACTTAATATAGATTTGCTGAATAAAAAAAAAAATTACAAAAAAAATCAAAGAACCAAAGAGACTACAATTAATATTTTTAAGTTAAAAAACAGAATGATCATAAACAGGAAATGGTTCATTAAATGATGTTACAGTAAATAAAAACCATCTCCAAATATCATTTTGTTAAATAAAAATAGCAAACCAAAACTATGCTTGCTGTTGATTATAATTCAGTGTGTATATGTGTGCGTGCTCAAGTAC
>SJYT01029302.1:76677-135381 GCA_006410635.1 Cephalophus harveyi | reverse complement strand
TACATGCTGGCATATACAGATTACAATGAAATATATCAAACATTAACAGAAGCTACTTCCAGATGGTGGGGTTACAGGCAATTTTCTTAATTAAAAATGTATTTTCAAATATGAAAATAAATTTATTTCTACAGCAAAGCAAAATATTAAACAGGATTAAAATATTTAAAAGTCTATTTGCTTTTTAAAATATGAGACTGGTAAGTCTTTATGTCTTAGTCAAGGTTCTTCAAAGATTTACCAATCTCATATTTTAAAAAGCAAACAGACTTAAATATTTTTAAAAATTTTTTTAAAAGACAAAATCTTAATCTTTAAATCTTTAAAAAAGACAAAATCTTTGATTTATGTCTTAATCAAAGTTCTTGAGGTCTAAACAGTAACCTGTAGCCTATTTTGCAGCCTAAATGGTAAAGAATCTGCCTGTGATGCCAGAGACCAGGGTTTGATCCCTGGTCGGGAAGATCCTCTGGAGAAGGGAACAGCGTATACTCCACGCCAGTATTCTTGCCTGGAGAATCCCATGGACAGAGAAGCCTGTGGGGTCACAAAGAGTCAGACACGGCTGAGCCACTAACACACACACAAGGTTTTTAGTATTGTAAGAATGAAGCAAAATACATGAACAGACAATACAGGTGCAACACAAGGAAGGCAAGAGCAAAAGTTCAGCCAAGATCCTGGAAACTAGAGTCAGGGGAAAAAAGATGTTTGCAACCTGGACATTTATTTTTCTGAGGATGTTTAACCTCTTAATCATGTTATTCTCCATATATCTGTTTTGGGTTTTTTCGTTTGTTTGGTTGGTTTTATCTTGGAATTTCCCCCTCTCCTCACTCCCTCTATGGGTTGAGTTTCTCTGCTTTTCTATACACACAGGCCAAGCAAAGCTGAACCTTTCCATTATGAGTTAATATTACTTTAGTTTGAGTGACTATAGAGATTAACATCAGAGAATCCCAATTCTAAATTTCTGAAAAAAATCTGACTAGCCCAGCTTGGATAATGTGTGGCAAATCAGCTCTGGCTAGGTTGCTGGGGAAGGGCTAACAGATTTTACAAATCTATTTTTTTCCCTTTACAAGTATGAGCAGCAGTTTATAGGAGAGAATAAATTCTAAAGAATAAATGTAAAACAAATGAAAATGTAAAAATAACTCACTCATATTTACCAGGATTATGAATTTATAACTGGAACTATACCAGAGATCTCCAAAAGGACAGTGCTCAGGTTGATATCACCTTTGGATACTTATATATAAAAATAGAAAAAGATAACTTACAGAATGGGAGGAAATTTTTGCCAACAATTTGATAAATAGGATTCAAGTTCCAAAACATACAAACAGTTCAAACATCTCAATAACAAGAAAAAAACAACCCAATCAAAAAACAGGCAGAAGACCTAAGTAGATATTTCTCTGAAAATCCAGATCTTCAAGAGGCATGTGAAAAGATGCTCAGCATCACGAACTATTAGAGGAATGCAAGACAAAACTCAATGAGGCCTACTTTACACCAGTCAGGACAACCATCCTCAAAAAGTACACAAATAAGAGGCTTCCCTGGCAGTCTAGGAAAGAGGAAGTCCAGTGAAAAGGAGCCAAAGAGCCTCCTTATGAATGTGAGAGCGCAGAGTAAAACAGCTGGCTTAAAATTCAACATTCAAAAAACGAAGATCATGGCATCTGGTCCTATCACTTCATGGCAAATAGATGGGGAGAAAATGGAAGCAGTGACAGCCTCTATTATTCTCGGGCTACAAATCACTACAGATGGTGACTGCTGCCATGAAATTAGAAGACACTTGAAGAGGGTGTGGAGAAAAGGGAACCCTCCTATGTTATTGATAGGATATTGATAATGCAACCACTATGGGGAACAGTAAGGAAGTTCCCTTAAAAACTAAAAATAGAGTCACCATATGACCCAGCAATCCATCTCCTGGGCACATATCAAGAAAAGATGAAAACTCCATATACATGCGCCCCGTGTTCATAGCAGCACTATTTACAATGGCCAGGACCTGGAAGTAACTGAAGCACACATCAACAGATGAATGAAAAGATTTGTTGTCAGTTGTGGATGTGTCTGGTGATGAAAGCAAAATCCAATGTTGCAAAGAACAGTACTGCATAGGAAACTGGACTACTAGGTCCACGAATCAAAGTAAATTGGATATGGTCAAGCAGGAGATGGTAAGAATAAACATCAGTTCAGTCGCTCAGTCATGTCCGACTCTTTGAGACCCCGTGTACTACAGCACACCAGGCCTCCCTGTCCACCACCAACTTCCAGAGCTTGCTCAAACTCACGTCCATCGAGTCGGTGATGCCATCCAACCATCTCATCCTCTGTCATCCCTTTCTCCTCCTGCCCTCAATTGTTCCCAGCATCAGAGTCTTTTCCCGTGAGTCAGTTCTTCACATCAGGTGGCCAAAATATTGGAGCTTCAGCATCAGTCCTTCCAATGAATGTTCAGGACTGATTTCTTTTAGGATAGACTGTTTGGATCTCCTTTCTGTCCAAGGAACTCTCAAGAGTACATCAACATCTTAGAAATCAGTGAACTACAGTGGATGGGAATGGCAAATTTAATTCTGATGACCATTATATCTATTACTGCGGGCAAGAATCCCATACAAGTAATGGAGTAGCCCTCATAATCACCAAGAGTCTGAAATGTAGTACTTGAGTGCAACATCAAAAATGACAGAATCATCTTGGTTTGTTTCCAAGGCAAGCCATTCAACATCACAGTAATTCAAGACTATGCCCCTGCCACTTATGCCAAAGAAGCTGATCAGTTCTATGAATACCTAGAAGACTTCCTAGAACTAATACCAAAATAAAAAACATGTTCTATTCATCTCTGGGGATTGGAATGCAAAATAGGAAATCAAGAGATACCTGGAGTAACAGGCAAGTTTAGCCTTGGAGAATAAGATAAAGCAGGACAAAGGCTAACTGAATTCTGCCAAGAGAATGCATTAGTCATAGCAAATACCCTTTTTTCAACAACACAAGAGATGACTTCACACATGGACATCACCAAATGGCCAATACCAAAATCAAATTGATTACATTCTTTTTAGCCAAAGATGGAGAAGTTGTCTACAGTCAGCAAACACAAGACCTGGAGCTTATTGTGGCTCAGGTCATCAGCTTCTCATAGCAAAACTCAGGCTTAAACTAAAGAAAGTGCAGAAAACCACTAGGCAAGCCAGGCACAACTTAAAGCCCCTATCAATATGCAGTGGAGGTAGCAAACAGATTCAAAGGACTAGAACTTGTAAACAGTGCACCTAAAGAACTATGGACAGAGGTCCATAGTATTGTGTGGAAGGCAGTGAACAAAACCATCCCAAAGAAAAGGAAAAGCAAGAAGACAAAGTGGTTATCTGATGAGGCCTTACAAATAGCTAAAGAAAGAAGTGAAAAGCAAGTGAGAAAGCAAAAGGTATGTCCAACTAAACACAGATTTCCAAAGAACAGCATAGAAAGACAAGAAAGCCTTCTTCAATAAACAGTCTATAAAACTAAGGGGAAACAGAAGAAAGGGAAAGACTAGAGATCTCTTCAGGAAAACTGGAGATATCAAGGGAACACTTTGCCAAAAGATGGGCACAATAAAGGACATAAACAGCAGAGATTAGTAGATGCTGAAGAGATCAAGATGGAAAGATTGCAAGGAAGAACTGTACAAAAAGATCCAAATAAACTGGATTATTATGATGGTGGGGTCAACCTCTCAGAGCCAGAGATTCTGGAGAGTGAAGTCAAGTGGGCCTTAGGAAACATTGCTATTAATAAACACAGTGGATGTGATGGAATTTCAGCAAAACTATTCAAAACCCTAAAGGATGGTACCATCAAGGTGTTGCATTCAATAAGTTAGAAAATCTGGAACCCAGCAGTGGCCACAGGACCGGAAAAGGTCAATCCTCATCCCAATTCCCAAAAAGGGTAGTACCAAAGAATGTGATAACCATCAGGCAATTGTATATATCTCCCAGGATAGTATGGTCATGTTAAAATCTTGCACACTAGGCTTCAGCATTATGTGAACCAATAACTTCCACATGTCCAAGTTGGGTTTAGAAAAGGAAGAGGAGCCAGAGATCAAATTGCCAACATTTGCTGGATCATAGGGAAAGCTATGGAATTCCAGAAAAACATCTACATCTCCCATGCTAGTAAGGTCATGCTCAAAATCTTGCATGTTAAGCTTTAGCATTATGTGAACCAAGAACTTCCAGATGTCCAAGCTAAGTTTAGAAAAGGAAGAAAAGCCAGAGATCAAATTGTCAACATTTGCTGGATCATAGAGAAAGCTAGGGAATTTCAGAAAAACATCTATTTCTGTTTCATCACATATGCCAAAATCTTTGACTGTGTGAATAAACTGTAGAAAGCTCTTAAAGAGCTGGGGATACCAGACCATCTATCTGTCTCCTGAGAAACCTGTATGTGGGTCAATAGGCAACAGTTAGAACCAGGTATGGAACAACTGATTGGTTCAAGATCGAAAAAGGAGTATGACAGGGCTGTCTGCTGTCATCCTGTTTGTTTAATCTATACACTGAGTACATCAAGAGAAATGCTGAGCTGGATGAGTTACAAGCTGGAATCAAGATAGCCGGGAGAAACACTGACAACCTCAGATATGCAGATTTTACTACACTAATGACAGAAAGCGAAGAGGAACTGAAAAGCCACTTGATGAGGCTGAAGCAAGACAATGAAAGAGCTGGCTTGAAACTAAATATTAAAAAACTAAGATCATGGCATCCGGCCCCATTATTTCATGGCAAATAGGGGGGAAAAGGTGGAAGTAGTGTCAGATTTCCTCTTCTTGGCCTCTAAAATCGCTGTGGATGGTGACTGCAGCCATGAAATCAGAAGACATCTGCTTTATGGCAGGAAAGCTATGACAAACCTTGACAGTGTGCTCAAAAGCAGACACACTACTCTGCCAACAAAGGTACGAACAAAAGTCAAGGCTATCGTCTTCCCACTGGTCACATATGGTGTTGAGAGCTGGACTGTAATGACGGCAGAGCGCTGAAGAATTTATGTCTTTGAACTGTGGTGCTGGAGAGGACTCCAGAGAGCCCCTCGGACAGCAAGAAGGTCAAAGCAGTCAATTTTAAGAGAAATCAACCTGGTATACTCATTGGAAGCACTGATGCTGAAGCTGAAACTCCGGTATTTTCATCAAGTGATCTGAACAGTTGACTCATTGGAAAAGTGCCTGATGCTGGGAAAGATTGAGGCCAGAAAGAGAAGAGGACATCAGAGGATGAGACGGCTGGATGGCATCACCAATGCAATGCACATGAAGTTGGACAAACTTTGGGAGATGTGAAGGACAGAGAAGCCTGACATGTTGCAGTCCATGGGGTTATAAAGAGTTGGATATGACTGGGCCATTGAATAACAACAATACATGTATACATATGTGAGGTTCTGGCACAATGAGAATCTGCCCAATATGTATATACATGTATACACAAACACACCAAATACACAGACACATACACACACACACACAACAGATTATTACTTGACCAAAAAGGAAAACAAAATAATGACATTTGCAGCAATATAGATAGACTTAGAGATTATCACACTAAGTGAATTAAGTCAGAAAAGGAAAAATGTCATATCACTTATGTGTGGAAACTAAAAAAATGTTACAAATGAATTTATTCACAATGGACCCCTTAGACAGAAAACAAACTAATGTTACCAGAGGGAAAGGATGGGGGAATAATATATTAGGAAATGGGACTTACAGATACACATTACTATACAATACAGATAAACAACAAGGTCCTACTATATAGCACAGGGAACTACATTTAATATCTTATAATAACCCTCAGTGGGAAAGCATATGTGTGTGTATGTATATGTGTATATATGTATATGTATATATATATAATCACCTTGCTGTACACTAGAAACTAACAATGTAAATCAATTATACTTCAATTTTAAAAATACAGAAACAATAGAACAAATATTGCAAACATAAAGTGGTATGCCAGTATACATTATTTGGTCTTCCACTTGACAGTTATCTAATTCTCTAAAATCATTCCAATTTCATTATATTAATAACAAATTAGAGAGATACATAGTAAAAACCACCAGGCATGACATCAGAACCTGTATCTAATTTCAGTTTCCCATTTGAAATATATGTGGCAATTATAAAACCCAATAATTTCTCTAACCAGCAGTTTCCTCGATTGCAAGAGGGAAAGAATGAAATATGGCAAGATTATATCTTTGCACTGCTATTAAACTAAAGTGGAATAAAGGTACACTGATTAAAAAAAAAAACTTCAGGGCCATAAATGTGAGCAATACACAATGACAAGTGTCAACAAATAGCCTCATTTTCACTTGTAGGTACTAAAAATACAAGTTAGCATTTGAAGACAGTATGTAACATAAATAAAGCTCATTTCGGCACTTCAGAAGGCAGTTATAATCCTCTGTATGAAGAATCAAAGTCCCACATTGTGCATGTCAATTCGCAGTGGCAAGATACAGAGTAAGATTCAAAAATACTAAAAATGGTTATTTAGAGAAAAAAGTTAATTCTATTATTTCAGAAAAGTGCTGGTTTTGCTCATGCTTGGCAGGAAATTCTAAAAACTTTTGTCATATATATCATGTTAAGCTTTGTGCATCTGGGCAGTAAAATGCTATTCATTATATCCTTGCCAAATTACTTTTAAACTATGTAGAATTCTGAATGCTACTATCACAAATAACACCTTAGTATTTATAAATAACAAAGCTTTGAATAAGAATTAGAGCAGTATGTTTGTTATTTCCTAAGATAGTGTTCTTCAGTTTACACAGTATTATCATAGCAATCAATGATTTAAGAAGAGAATAGCTTTTGATGGTTTTCTAAACCAGTAAGCATAGTAAGATTCCAAACCTAATACTCCCACATTTCTCACTTCTACTTATGAAGGTAAGTTAAAAGTACACATGGATATAATTTCAGCTTACAGTCAATACACATTTAATAACTATTATGTGCTGTGCTTAACCGTGTCTGACTCTCTGCAACACCATGGTCTGTAGCCCACCAGGCTCCTCTTTCCATGGGATTCATCCGGCAAGAATACTGGATGGGGTTGCCATGCCCTCCCCTCCAGTGGATCTTCCCCACCCAGGGATCGAACCCAGGTCTCCCACATTGCAGGTGGATTCTTTACCATCTGAGCCACCAGGGAAGTCACAATAACAATTATAGCATTCATATAACTTACAATTTTAAAAGTGCATTCACAAAATTTTATTAAACAGAATCAACAATTCCCACTTTATGAATAAAAAAGGAGGTCTCTGAATCTCTAGTAGTGCTTTTTATGGGAAACCATGCTACCTATGTATACACTGTTCTTTGTTCTTCCCAAGACCATGGGTTCCCCATTGGTCTTCTATTATGTGTGTGATAATCCTGCCAGATATGAGTACATTATACAATTCCTTCAAGTCTCTGTACTTTCCTACACTCTCAGAAAATTCTTATCAACTACATCTTCTTCATCCTTTAAACTCTAGCACCTTAAGATAAACCTCCCCTTCACTTATGACTTTTTCCTTTCAATAATGATCATTTACATCACACCCTTTAGCATTCATGACTTCCCTGGTGGCTCAGACGATAAAGCATCTGCCTACAATACGGGAGACCTGGGTTCAATCCCTGGGTCAGGAAGATGTCCTGGAGAAGGAAATGGCAACACACTCCAGCATTCTTGCCTGGAAAATCCCATGGACGGAGGAGCCTGGTAGGCTACAGTCCATGGGGTCGCCAAGAGTCGGACATGACTGAGCAGCTTCACTTTCACTTCCTTTCTTTAGCATTCAGTTATTGATTTATCATCTCATTTAAAAGTAGAAATTATTACTGTTATTCAATTTTCTCGTCTCATATAAGTCATTCAAATTATCTGGTTTTCTTGATTGTTGATTTAAGTATCTGGCAGAATGATAATCTGCCCAATCTCTTCTGAGGAGGCTAACACTAAAAGCTTAAATTTCAAAAACTGAATCTGTAAACATTGTCTCTGTGTTTATGAATGAACAATCCAATATTACGCTATTATATACCCAATAGTATAATCCTACATACGACTGAATTTCTGTTTCATTCACCTTGTCCCAGCTTCCAATGTTGGCAACTAAGAACAATTATTCATGGAAAATTGAGAGAGAGCCATCTAAAACTATTTAGAATGTCATAAGCTAATTTATAGTTATAATATTCAAATTTCCACTTTAAAGGCACATGTTTCTCAAGGGATTCATGTCTGCTTGTCAGGTATTTCTCGAGAGTGGGACCATATAATTTTGAACTCTATTTACTACAGCCCTCCCAATTTCCTTTCTCTTCTCTCTATAAAAGGATTCTCCCTCCCTTATAATGAGGGGACTTGTTCATGACTTGCAGACTCTGAACTACAATTCTCTGCTTATCCCAAAGAAACTCATCTATGCTGGAGAAACACCTGACAGTAAATTTTCTATTTACTTTAGGCCAACAATGTATATTAAGCCAAACAATAATCTAATTTGCTACATCTGCCAATGGTATCTGTTTTAGGCAGTTACCATTTTGGTTGGCACTTCTGGCTGTTCCTAAAACTTTCACATTTTTCACATCAGAATTTACATAGTAACAGGTACTTGCTCTTTGTTATGTGAGTTGTTGGGGAGACTACAAAGATCTAAAAATTTAAATACACACCATTGGATTTATTTCTCAGGGAGTAGAGTACAAGAGCATGACACTAACTAGCTAAACCTGGAGGAAAAAAGCCTGATTGTAATGAGGAAAATTCAAAATATCTGAGTAAAATCCTCCCTGTAGACATTATCTTTTTAAAATTTAAGCTTTTGTTCATTTCCTCTAAGCCTCAGAGTCACTAGTGTAGTGAGCAACATGTTTCCAAGTAGAATTGTTTAAAAAATTAGTTTTTAAAATCCAGAATAAGGAAAACTGTTCACTGACAGTTGTGCTTCCTTTCAGAGGAATACTGAGAAACCACTGAGATATTGTTAAAAGGGGAGATAGCAATGTCAACAGCCACAGTTTACAGATACCTCATAATTTTATAAATAGCAGAATCCCATTTATTAACTGTAAACCCCTAATTCAGCAAAGGAATTTCTTAAAAAATTAATCAGTGATGCCATGCCTTGGGTCTTATCTAGTATCAGGAAGTAATCTTATTATTTTTTCCCTCATATTCTCCACTCGTAACTTGAAAATAAAATGCTTAAATCTACTAAGTTAGATTTCTTTTGATGGCATAATTTATATTTTCAGTTAGTATGGCAGATCTTAAAGTACTATAAAAATTGAAACACTCAAATCCTGGTGTTAGAAAAGCAGTACCTATTATCTTCCTTTTTAAATTTTCTGTGCTGACATACATGAACACTTGTTTCCTGGTATAAATAAAGATTGGATAAATATTTTTCTGTACATAGTATGTGCATAGTTTTTTTATTTCATACATGTGAAAATAGAGGGAAATTACACATTTTTTAATAGTTATGTTTAGTCAGGTAGATACAGGTAACTGTTGGATAAAAAGTTTCAGGAAAAAACAACTAGAAAATTGACCCCAAATAGGAATAAATTTTCAGCACAAGTAATAATATACTAAGGTCAGATAGAAAAATAATATGGCATTTCTGTTGCAAGATAATGAGGAAACCTAATATCCCTAAAGGGGGATAAACTGAGTAGACTTCATTCTCTCTTGAGAGAAAGATTCTGGATTACTCTACCAAATATAAAATTCTAATAAAGAATAATGAAGTAAATTATAAGCTGAGGTTGGACATCCGGAGACCAAAATTTGATGAAACTGATTTGAATTTGGAAGCACTGAAGAAGTGCATATGGCGGAAGAGGCAACAAGAAGGCTCTTTCTTTTCACTGAACACAGAATGAATGACCCACCATCATTTAGTCTAGGTGAGGCTATAGTTAGTAATGGACTTCCCCAGGACTGCATATGGAAGTAATTTTTGGCTTTAATGTGAATATCAGATATCAGGGTGCAAGAAACTGAAGAGTAAACAAGCCTGAAAAAAAAAATTATAAAAGAGAATAAAGAAAATGCTAGGATTTTCTTTGCTTTCTCCCATCCATCCAGCACTTTCTAATCCTACATCTAATATAGGCACTATAACATCAAATGTTAAGACTTCGGCAAGTTTCATAGAGCTTTTCCTAGGTAAAGAAAATCCTTTTCAAAGAAACAAAGGACAAATTTCTTCACACAGAGTCCATTCTAAAAAACCTCAATTCAGGATGTAACATTAACGCAATTGGGGAATGCAACGTTTAGAAATGAAAAGCTCTGATATAAATTACTTAAACAAAACCTTTCATCTTACCTTTGAAGATTCTCACAGTTTCCAGTGGCTCAGTGGTCCAGGGAAAAGTAGAACTATGCCAACTGCTCAGGGCCTCATAAGGCTGAAATTAAGTTTGTTGGTCAGGCCATGTTCCTTTCTGGAATTTAAGATCCTTCTCTAAGTTCACATGATGGTAGTCAAAACTGAGTTTTTTGCAGTTACAAATGTCAGCTTTCTTGCCTGTGGTTCTTAATTTCTAGAGGCCAAGGAGCCCTCTAAACTTGGCTGCTTTGAACTTCAAGGCCTGTAGAAGAATGTCTCTGACTAGGAAGGGCCTAAAGTTTCCATGTGATTAACTCAAAATCAGCCGCAAATTCTCTTCACCTTTTTCTAATTAATCACAGGTAAATCTAATCACAGGATGATAGCTCATATTTGCAGCTCCTCTAACCCTCAAGACAAGGGGGTTGATCCAAGGATGTGCACCATTCAGGCTACCTTAGAATTTTTGCTGAGTCATGAAGCCTTCTTAAAACTCTGCCTAGCACATCCCCTATATCCAATGTGGGCCCTTCAGTGCTTCAAGTGGAAAGTTTGGGTATTTATCACAGCTCCTCCTTGAGATGCTTGGTATATACCATAGCCCTGGAAGACTACCAGAAGCTCTGCTTTTGTTTCCTAGTCTAGTAACTATCACTTACAAATTAGCAATTACCTGGAAAATAATTCTAAACGCTGGACTCCCATCTCAGCTTCCCTTCTTTGAAGGATTCTGGGCCCCTTGAATGCTCCCTGTTTTTCCCTGATTTTCAAACACATGTTAACTAAATTTATTTATTTATTAAAATAGCATCCATGTTTTCTCCTCCTTGTTAATGCTAACAACCTGCAACAAGATGGCTCACCATCACTGAAACCCAAAATTGATTATTTGAGTATCTTGTAAGATTTTATTTGCAAATGGTGAATTTACAAGATGAAGCACACCAATAATAAGGTAGCAAGTGGTAAAGTTTGACATAAAGCTAACCTCTTTTTTATCTGTAACATCTGTGATAAATTAATTAGAAAATAATTTTAAAAATCATCTCAATGTTAAACATTTACTTAAATGTAAACATTATTGATAATTCTTCATACCACCAAGGACATTAACCAAAAATTTCAATGTATGCATCAAAAATAATTATTAAAAATATTTTAAAAATAATCAATAACTTGCATGTTATTATTTTTCTTTGATAAGTGATCAAAGAAGCAGCTTTCATTTGATGCTTAAACTAATCCAGTGAGCTTTGGGAATTAAGACTCTCACAGGATTATTCTAATGTTAAATTTTTATGAAACAAAATAGACACTCAGCATAATTACCACCAAATTTGGACCCTTAAAGTTCTGCTAATTATTAAGATTCAAACATGTGGAAGATGCTTCTGTGTACCTAATTAATAAATGTACTCATTTTCCTCAAAGTTTTATACATTTGGTTGATATCTCTGCTTGGTTAACATTATCCACATCAATGCTACTCAAAGTGGTCTATGAACAGGCAGTATCAGCAATGCCTTTGAGCTTAAGAAATTTAACCCTACACCTACTGAATTAGAATCTCTGGGGGTTAGAGCTAAATTATCTGCATCTTACCAGTCTCTGCATGTGATTCTGAGGCACACTAAAGTTTGACAGGCATATATCTAGCTCATCTTGATAGATGTGGGAATTTTTATTTTAACAACCACAAAACAAAGAGATCAAAGCACGTGCATGGTATTTCCCCCTTAGGTCTGTGCCCATCTTTGTATTAGTCCATAAGCTGTCCCATCAAGAAGGAAGAGGATAATAAATCCACCTCATGCTTGGATAAACCTCTGGTACACAGGGCAAAGGGCCCCAGACTGAATGTAGATTCAGTTATTTCTCACTTTCACATGATGGTTTGGGGCTGTAAATTCTGTCATAGTGCAAACAAGTGAACAATAATTCAGAGATACTAGCACTTCAGCCCTGGAGATTATGTAGTGAGGAGTTTAAAGTAGATATTTTTAAAAAATATAACAGTGGGCACCAGGTTCTAACACACCAAGAATCTCAGAGAATAAAAGCATAACACTGAACATAAAATTTTCAACCAATAAAAAAAAAAGTAATCAAGATTCCAAACTATAATACAGTAGTATCTTCCCTAGAATTCCTCTAAAAGGTAAGAAAATTACGGCTTGTATATCAATATCAACATGAATTACCCATTTCATCAACCAACAATTTAAATCATTTTCTCTAAAACTATGATATAAATTTAAGGTTTAATTATTTTTAATGACCTAAAATGACAAAATTCAAAAATACATAGTATTTACAAAAATTAAAACAGTAAAGTTAAAAAATGAAATATACATAATTATGATTAAATATAGCAAATTAAAATATTTAATTGTTTCAACATTCTGGCTGTCTCTTATACACATCTAAATTAAAACAGTAGAGTTCAAAAATGAAATACACATAGTTATGATCATCTTCCCTCATAGTGACTAAATTCTAAAGCTACATATTATGTAAATTCTGTATTTAAAATTACTAAATTTGCCATTCTATTTTTTTTTCAAACTTGAAATGTAATTCTTAACTCCTGCATTTAAAATTACTAAATTTGCCATTCCATTCTCCTCTAACCTGAAATATAACTCTTCAGTGATTAAATGTTTTCCTGAAACTACAAGCAATAAAATAATACAGAAAACCCAGAGCCACTAACCACCTGGTATATTTATTTGCTAATTAGCATTTCTAAAGATTTATTAACTTCACAATCAAGGATATACATTTGAAAGATTATTATGCAAAAAGTATTCTCCACACCAATGAAATAGTTGTAATACCCGCTCACTGCATGCCATTTATGAGCTAACTGAGCAAAAGCGGATCAATTTTTGCTGCATGGGTACCATTAAAGGAAACTTCTAATCTACAGACCAACTGAGACAGGAGCAGCAAATAAAAACACTTTGGAAAGATCAATTTATACTATATCATAAGAAAAGTTGACCTCAAAACCAATACAATATTGTAAAGTAAAATAACAATAAAGAAAAGCTGACCCATATTTAAGGGCCATGTTCTGTCAGAAACTAATCTCATTTTCAATGTACTATATTTAAATCCATTATATCAAGTTATGTCCATAGTGAATTGTTTAGAATTTCAGAAAAACCGAATAAAGTATCTGGAGACTCTGTAGTAAACTAGTAATAATTACGAATAAAACCAGTAACAATTAGGAATAATAATTTTCCTGTGGAAAAACAAATCAAGGGTAGATAACAAGACTTTGTGTTCAACATGATTAAAATAAAATTGTTAGTTATGAAATGACTGAAAACATGTCTAAGTTGACCGTAAGTTAGTTTAAAGCAACAGTAATGTCCTTATTAACTATGCCAAAGCCTTTGACTGTGTGGATGACAATAAACTGGAAAATTCTGAAAGAGATGGGAATACCAGACCACCTGACCTGCCTCTTGAGAAACCTATATGCAGGTCAGGAAGCAACAGTTAGAAATGGACATGGAACAACAGACTGGTTCCAAATAGGAAAAGGAGTACGTCAAGGCTGTATATTGTCACCCTGCTTATTTAACTTCTATGCAGAGTACATCATGAGAAACTAGGTCTCCCACACTGCAGGCGGATTCTTTACCAGCTGAGCCACCAGGGAAGCCCAAGAATACTGGAGTGGGTAGCCTATCCCTTCTCCAGGGGATCTTCCTGATCCAGGAATCGAACCTGCATTGCAGGTGGATTCTTTTCCAGCTGAGCTACCAGGAAAACCCCTTTGATGACTAGTGGAAATTAATATGTTCACATGAAATCTCTGGATTTTTTGATGGAAACAAATTCAAAGCACTTTTTCCTGTGCTGTGTGGGCTGCCACAGCGTGCCTGTGAGCTTCGTCTCCTCACGGCTTCCCTGGTGGCTCACTGAGAAATCCACCCGGCAGTACAGGAGGTGTGGAGTCAGTCCCTGGGTTGGGAAGACGCCTGGAGAAGGCAGTAGCAAGCCACTGCGATATTCTTTACTGTCTGAGCCACCAGGGACGCCCCCCCAACCCACTCCAGTATTCTTACCTGGAAATCCCATGGACGGAGGAGTCTGGAGGGCTACAGTCCATGGGGATTCAAGAGTCAGACAAAACTTAATGACTCACCACGGCCACCAACAGCTCACCCTATTCCAGACCCCAACGTGGCCACTTGATGTGTCCAGGGGAGAGTGCCCTAGTCACTCTCTAAGCTTCTGTCTTCTCCTCTGTTACCTAGGAGATGGGAGTAATGACAGTACTTTCTACATCATGACCTCGTTTGCGGATCAGCTAAGATAATACGCTTTGGAGAGCGCTTGGTTCCATACAAGCCTCATTAAATGCAAAGCATTAGGCATCCAAAACCCCGATTGTGGAAACTGGCGTTTAGGGGCCTCCATGACTTGCCCCAGGTGACAGAGCTGTGTAGTGACGGCACGGATTTCCTGGCTCTAAGCTTAACGTGCTTAATACAGTGCCAACCAGCAAGGACACGTTTATGTGCCCAGCTCTGGACGTGGCCAGCCCCGGGGCAGCCCGAGCCTTTGAGATGCTGTGCCCACAGGGACACCTGGCCCGTTCCTTCTTCACGGTGTGTTTTCCATTCTGATTAGAAGAAATGTTTTCCTTTTCTTAAATTTAGATCAAAAGCTGAAACTTAAACTCCAGGAAGGCTTCAGGGAAAGCTCAAGAAATAACCCAGTACAAGGGTGTTGGGGCAGGAGGTGAGCTCTCAAGGAGAAAATATAATTAGTGATGATTCAGAATGAATAACATTATGGGCATTGAATATACAAGGTCGCAAAACCCGAAGCTAGCTTGCTGAACTTGAAACTTCTGTTTCCCTTCAGTGACTGAAATGTGTCTTTGGTGATTTCTTTCTTTTAAGGTCTTGGCTGATTTTATGGGTAGAGTAGATGAGCTCTGTGATGAGAGAGGCCGCATTGAAGACTTGTACACGGAGCTGAACAAATGGTCTTTTGAAAGTAAGTTGTCTTCAGATGTTGCCTGTCTGATTTTGCAAGTGACTTTGAGGACAAAGGTGGGCCTGTGGGCCCCTCTCCTGTGCTCATGCCCTGTTGCTGACCAGGCAAGGCCGTAGCAGCCCTCTGAATGCTTTCAGGCGCTTCACGGTGCCGTGCACCCTGGATCGTTTATGTAGCCGTTCAACAAACGTGTATTCAGTGCCTCTAAGGTGCCAGGCGCTGCGCTGGGGACACGGCCGTGAACACCACAGGCTGCGTCCTTGCTCACGTGGAGCTCAGACTTTAAAAGCGGTGACAGCCAGCCGGTACACGTGTTTTAATGTTTACTCCGTCAAGAAATAAGGGAGTCAGGAAGAATGCAGCGTCCTGGGTGAGGCGGGCCTGCTTGGGAAGGAGACGTTTGAGGTGAGGCCTGAAGGAGGACGGGCAGCACGCCACCAGGGCGTCTGTGGGGAGACTGTCCCCACCGTGGGGGCAGCAAGTGCAGAGGCCCTGGGGTGCTCGCGTGAGCGGGGCCTCGGAGGAGCTTCCGAGGATGCTGGCTGGAGTGGATTCTCGGGGGCGGGGAGAGGAGCTGAGAGAGATTAAGCCTGAAAGCCCCCAAAAGAGCTTCTACCTTAGGACCTTCCTGGAGGTCCAGTGGCTAAGACCCCACGCTCCCAGTGCAGGGGACCCGGGTTCGGCAAAAGATCATTATCATACGTAGCAACTAAGATCTGGGGGAGCCAAAGAAATAAAAATAGATTTTTAAGAAAAGAACTTCTTCTCTGAGTCAGACGTGGGGCCATGGATCATTCTGAACAGAAGGGGGCTTGGCCACTGTCCCTAAGGACCACACTGTGCTCACCTCCTGGTGGGGACGCAGCGGGGAAAACAAGGCGCCTTCAGTGGATCGGGGAGCACTTGGCTGAAGGGGATCAGGGCTGACGGAGGGCCCCAGAGGCTGTCACAGCTGAGTGTGGTCAGGGCTGCTGCACGGAAGTGGGACCGTCTCAGCCAAGGCCTGGGATGAGCAGGAAGGCCCCAGGTGAACGTGAAGGAGGGAAGAATATTCCAGGTAGAAGGAGAAAGGAGTTCCGAGTGACCATGTCCTGCAAGGGACGCAGACGGCAAAGCAGAGGATGGGGGAGGGCAGTGGCCCTCACAGCCATCTGTATAAACCGGGATGCGGGGGTGGTTTTGAGCCCAGAGTCTCTGGGTGCGATCTAGCGTGCTTTCAGCGGGAAGGCGCCATGGTCCGACTCGCTGGAAGCCTCACTCGGGTGCCGATGCGAGAGAGTGGAGAGGACGCCCCATTCAGAGGCTTTTGTCCTGACCTGTCTCCCTGATCAGATCGACTCTGCTTTAAAGTCACGGGCAGTCATCTTAGCACATAAGAAAGCTCCATGCTGATAAGAAATCCACAGGAGTGTTAAGGGAAAGAAGTCAAGAGAGGGGATGATTACAGAGGAGAGAAGAAGCATATGTTTTGGAAATGGTCCGCTGGAAATACCCAAATGAAGGTGTATTGCATGCATTTCTTTGCAAGTCAAGGAAAACTGGACCATGGTGGTTTACAAATTATCGTCCAGCATTACGAGAAACCCTGAGGACGCCGGTCCACAGCTGGCACTCAGTGGTGTCACTGGAACCAAGTCTGTTCCGTCTTCCTTCTCATTCACTCTGAGCTGGTTGCCAAACGGCTCTCGCCTCTCCTGGTCTCACCTCTGCATTCTGGGCAAAGGCAGGAAGGGAAGCGGGAAGAGCTAAGCTGGCTGTACGCTTCCCCTTTTGTAAGAAAGCAAAAGTGCCTCCGGGAGGCCCAGTGGCCAGCCCCTGGTCACGTGACTGCTGCGGCTGCCTCAGGAAGCCTGGGAAGTCGGGGAGCAGGCTCGTCTGAGATCAATGCTGGCTTACTGCCCGAGGATGCATACACTGGCAAGCGAAGCGAACCAGGGTTCTCTTGGGAAGAAGCAGGGAAGGAGGGGCACGGGGTGGTTATCAGCGGTGCCAGCTGCATATGGCGTCAGGGCAGACTGAGGAAAGCAAGACATCACAGGGGAGACTCGCGCAGGCATAAGAACGGTTGCATCTTCGCAGTGGCTTTCTGATCAGGAGGTTCTGCAGAGGACAAGTTGCTGGACCCGGAGATAATTTCTAGAAAGAGAAGAGAGTGATCAAGCCCCTTGGCCTTAGACTCTCTGCTTCTCTGTTCTTCGAAAACACCTCATTTTTATGGGAGACCGGATGGATTGCGCCTTTGGTAGCCAGCTAATCACAGACTCCAGTGTCTCTGTGAGTGGTAACTGTTGATTACCTTAAATGCCAGGCATCTGCCTTCTGCTGTATGAGAAGAGATTTGGGCTCCTTCAGAAGAACGCAGGGGAGGAGGCCCTGAACTTCATCATGGCCATCAAAACAGTGAGTGTCCCCTCGGGGAGAGCAGTTTCCTTATTAACTGTTTACAGGACCCAACAAGTGTGCATCCCAGTGTTGCCCACGTGTATTTTATTACAGTAGCTAAGTGCTCATTTTAAGGTGTGTTATGCATTTTCATGAATGTATGTGCATATATCCTTGTTGTTGTTGAGTTGCTAAGTTGTGTCTGACTCTCCTGAGACCCCATGGACTGTAGCGCACCAGGATCCTCTGTCCATGGGATTTTCCAGGCAAGAATATGGAGTGGGTTGCCATTTCTTACTCCAGCGGATCTTCCCAACCCAGGGATGGAACTCCCGTCTCCTGCACTGGCAGGTGGATTCTTTACCCCTGAGCCACGAGGGAAGCCCGAGCGCGTGTATGCACATGTAGCAAAGAGGCATGTTAGGTCACTGGCCGGCAAGGTGAAAGCAGAAATTTCAACTACAGGCCAGGTGATTACCATACTATCTTAAAGAACCTGAAAATTTTCAGGTTAAAATTTTCTGGATGGTTTAGGTTGGATATGGAGGTAGTAGACACTGTGAAACCAGTTTCAAGAATGACTAAAGTTTGGGAATTATTGGAAATGGAAGTGGAGGTGAGGTTTATAGTTTTCTTTTTTTACATTTAGGTCATAAGATCAATTTTTTTGGCTCACTGTGTGGTTTGTGGGATCTTAGCTCCCTGAGCAGGGACTGATCCTGGCCCCCCACACTGCAAGCTCAAAGTCCTAACCACTCGGCCACCAGGGAATTCCTGCAAGGCCAATTTTTTTATGAGCCCCATCCAGGGGGAAAGCATCCCAAAGCTGATTTTCCTGTGTCTTTAGCTGGTGGGGACTGGGGCATCCCTGGGAGTCCAGCCTCTGGGGAGCAGAGGATGTGGCTGCTGAGGACACGTCTCCCGTGGGTAGCAGGTTGTCTGTGAGATAAAGAGCAGGGGGCTGACAGGCATTTGTGCTCCCCACAGATGATGAGCATGTTTGGGAAGATGATGGTCACCCCGGTTGAGCTGCACAGGAGTCTCAACACCAGGGTGTGGCAGGCGCACACGCAGGCGTGGGATACCATCTTCAGATCAGGTGAGGCAGCCGCAGGGGCCCAGCAGTCCTGGCTCCGGAGATGCTGCGGAGGTCTGGGTGACCGTCCTGGTCTCAGCGCCCTGCCCGCGGCTGGAGCCGCTCCTCGTGATTTTTTCGGACTTTGCAAGCGCTTGAGTCTGGGGATTGCCCTGGTGCAGATACATTCTAAGAGAAAGCGGGAGGTACTTTTCTGTAGTCTTTTTTGAGAAATAGGAGTGATTACAAGCAAGAGTTTCGGAGTCAAAGATTCCTGAGCTCAAGTTCCAGCTCTGTCATTGGGCATAGCGGCTTCACCAAATACACTCTTTTTCTTTAAAAAAATTTTTTAAAATATTTATTGATTTTTATTTATTTAGTTGGATGCACTGGGTCTTAGTTGGGACATGTGGGATCTAGTTCCCTGATCAGGGAGGGAACCCAAGCCCCCGCATTGGGGGTGTGGAGTCTCAGCCACTGGGCCACCAGGGAAGTCCTCACTCTTTTTCACGCTCAGTTATCTTGTCTTTCAGTTCAGTTCAGTCACTCAGTCATGTCCGACTCTTTGCGACCCCATGAATTGCAGCACGCCAGGCCTCCCTGTCCATCACCAACTCCTGGAGTTCACTCAAACTCACGTCCATCGAGTCGGTGATGCCATCCAGCCATCTCATCCTCGGTCGGCCCCTTCTCCTCCTGCCCCCAATCCCTCCCAGCATCAGAGTCTTTTCCAATGAGTCAACTCTTTGCATGAGGTGGCCAAAGTACTGGAGTTTCAGCTTTAGCATCATTCCTTCCAATGAACACCCAGGACTGATCTCCTTTAGGATGGGCTGGTTGGATCTCCTTGCAGTCCAAGGGACTCTCAAGAGTCTTCTCCAACACCACAGTTCAAAAGCATCAATTCTTCGGCACTCAGCTTTCTTCACAGTCCAACTCTCACATCCATACATAACCACCACTGGAAAAACCATAGCCTTGACTAGACGGACCTTTGTTGGCAAAATAATATCTCTGCTTTTTAATATGCTATCTAGGTTGGTCATAACTTTTCTTCCAAGGAGTAAGTGTCTTTCAATTTCATGGGTGCAGTCACCATCTGCAGTGATTTTGGAGCCCCCAAAAATAAAGTCTGACACTGTTTCCACTGTTTTTCCATCTATTTCCCATGAAGTGATGGGACCAGATGCCATGATCTTCATTTTCTGAATGTTGAGCTTTAAGCCAACTTTTTCACTCTCCTCTTTCACTTTCATCAAGAGGCTTTTGAGTTCCTCTTTACTTTCTGCCATAAGGGTGATGTCATCTGCATATCTGAGGTTATCGATATTTCTCTCGGCAATCAGCTTGTGCTTCTTCCAGCCCAGCGTTTCTCGTGATTTACTCTGCATATAAGTTAAATAAGCAGAGTGACAATATATAGACTTTACGTACTCCTTTTCCTATTTGGAACCAGTCTGTTGTTCCATGTCCAGTTCTAACTGTTGCTTCCTTACCTGCATATAGGTTTCTCAAAAGGCAGGTCAGGTGGTCTGGTATTCCCATCTCTTTCAGAATTTTCCACAGTTTATTGTGATCCACACAGTCAAAGGCTTTGGCATAGTCAATAAAGCAGAAATAGATGTTTTTCTGGAACTCTCTTGCTTTTTTCATGATCCAGCAGATGTTGGCAATTTGATCTCTGGTTCCTCTGCCTTTTCTAAAACCAGATTGAACATCTGGAAGTTCACGGTTCACATATTGCTGAAGCCTGGCTTGGAGAATTTTGAGCATTACTTTACTAGCATGTGAGATGAGTGCAATTGTGCGATAGTTTGAGTATTCTTTGGCATTGCCTTTCTTTGGGATTGGAATGAAAACTGACCTTTTTCCAGTCCTGTGGCCATTGCTGAGTTTTCCAAATTTGCTGGCATATTGAGTGAAGCACTTTCACAGCATCATCTTTTAGGATTTGGAGTAGCTCAGCTGGAATTCCATCACCTCCACTAGCTTTGTTCGTAGTGATGCTTTCTAAGGCCCACTTGACTTCACATTCCAGGATGTCTGGCTCTAGGTGAATGATCACACCATTGTGATTATCTTGGTCGTGAAGATCTTTTTTGTACAGTTCTTCTGTGTATTTTTGCCACCTCTTCTTAATGTCTTCTGCTTCTGTTAAGTCCATACCACTTCTGTCCTTTATTGAGCCCATCTTTGCATGAAATGTTCCCTTGGTATCTCTAATTTTCTTGAAGAGATCTCTAGTCTTTCCCATTCTATTGTTTTCCTCTATTTCTTTGTATTGATCGCTGAAGAAGCCTTTCTTATCTCTCCTTGCTATTCTTTGGAACTCTGCATTCAGATGCTTGTATCTTTCCTTTTCTCCTTTGCTTTTCACTTCTCTTCTTTTCACAGCTATTTGTAAGGCCTCCCCAGACAGCCATTTTGCTTTTTTGCATTTCTTTTCCATAGGGATGGTCTTGTTCCCTGTCTCCTGTACAATGTCACAAACCTCTGTCCATAGTTCATCAAGCACTCTATCAGATCTTGTCTTTAAAATGGGCTAATAATAATAGTAGCGTTAATAGTATTTGTAGTAGTGTGTATCTCAGTGCAACTGGTTTAAGTCTAATACGGATAATGTAAAACCTAGCGCAGCCCAGTGTCTCAGTGGGTCAGAGCTGCTGCTGGTGTGGCGCAGAGGGGACGTTTGGTGCTGAGAATTGCTCTGTGGTCACACACACACACTCACACATACACACAGACACACACACATTCACACAGACACACACTCACACATACACACATTCACACAGACACACACACATTCACACATACATACACACATTCACACTATACAAACATCCACACATGCACACACATATTCACACACACATGCACAGACACATTCACACACACACATATACACACACACACTTATACACATACACACATATACACATACACACATACTCACACACATTCACACATACATATACACACATTCACATATACACTCACACACACATGCACACATGCATTCACATACATATACACATGCACACACATTCATACAGATACACATTTACACACACACATGCGCACACACATTCACACACACATATATACACATTCACACTATACAAACATGCACACATACACGCACACATGCACACACCCATTCACACACATACATATACACATATACACATACACACACATGCACACATACACATACACACATTCACATATACATTCACACACACACACTGACACACATTCATACAGACACACATTCACACATACACAGACATGTGCACACACATTCACACATGTGCACATGCGCACATGCATTCACATATACCCACACATTCATACATACATATACACACATTCACATACACATGCACACATCCATTCACACACATACATATACACATATACACACATTCACACATACACACACGTTCATTTAATTCTCACAAAAGTCCTATAAGATAGGTCCTCTTATCAGATGCCCCTGACAGAAATGAGGCACAAGGAGGTTAATAACTTTATCAAGATCGCCTACTAGGTGATGGCAAAGCTAGGATTTGAAGTCAGACAGAAGGACTCCAGAAGATCCAACTCTAACCGCTGTGCCATTTATTATACTATAGCTTTTGCCATCATCACTGTGATTATTAAGATGATGGCGGCTTCCATAACGGGTTGAGGGGAGGGAGACGTATGCCTGGAATTGCTTTCCCAGCAGCAGAGGCATCTGCCCTCGCTGTCGGCCGGCGTGGGCCCTGCGCTCTGGGCGCGTGCACTGTCGTTCAGCAGCGGGGGGAGGGCTTCTCCTGTCTGTTGATCTGGGAGCCAGAGCCCCCTGTCTGTGTCAGTGACCACATCTGCTTCATGAGTGGATGTGAGTCCAGGTTCTGATTCTGAGATGGACCCAAATCCCACCCCTGTCTCACAATGACCTCTCCTGAATTCTCAGCGCTCCCTACTCGAAATAGGACCACAGACCCAGCGTCGGCACCACAGGGAAGCCTGCTGGAAACCAGACTTCCAGGCCCAGCCTGGGCTCCCGAGTCAGAGTCTGCCTTTTAAGAAGATTCCCAGGGGACTCTTGTGCTCATGTAGGCATCGGTCAGTCCCTGGCAACTTAGCAATAAGGCAATATTAGCTTATCTAACAAATCGTCAGATTGCCTGCAAAGACCCTTTGGACGTTGCAGGGAGAATTTGATCCTGGGTTCTGCTTTGTTCTTTTCCTCATCCTGACTTTCAGCTGATTTTTTCACCCCTTTCCTCTCCTCCAATAGTTAAATCTTGTGTGGACAACCAGTTAGAGAAATATTCTGAGCAGCCCAGCATGGATTTGCTTTGTGACATTTATCACCACAATCAGCTTTCAAAGAAAGAGTTGTACGCAGCCGTGACGGAGCTCCAGCTGGCTGCGGTGGAGACGGTAAGGGTGGGCCTGGTTTGGGTTTACTAAATCAATGGGCTGTAAAATCTTTTCCATGACGAATTGTACATGGTCATTCAATTCACCCATTCCATAAGGATGCACTGAGCTTTAAAAGCTTAGCAGAAGTAAAAAGTCTACTCAGACGTGTGGGAGACCCCGTGCACAGCCTGTGCGTGTAAATGTGATAGAAAAATTCACGTGCTTTAGAGACGAAAAGGGCTTCGCAAGTGGTGCTCGTGACGGTGCAGGAGATGCAGGAGACTCGGGTTGGATCCCTGGGTCAGGAAGGTCCCCTGGAGGAGGGCAGGCAACCCACTCCAGCACTCTTGCCTGGAGAATCCCATGGACAGAGGAGCCTGGCGGGCTGCAGTCCATGGGGTCACAAAGAGCTGGGCAGGAGGGAAGCAACTCAGCGTGCATGCAGGGACAGAAATCCAGAGCAGAATACCAGTGTCATGACAAGCATCAAGGTACCGCAGGAGCTCGGGAGCAGCGGAATTCTATACTGCAGCAAAGCAGACGATCCGGGATTTAAAAATTGGATATATTTTGGGTAGTTTTGCCTCTTACCAAAGTGCCTCACTGTGGCGGTTGTTTAGTCCAAAAATACTGAAATAGTCTCTGCTAGTCCAATATTTTTTTTCCACTTAAAAATGTCAACAGAGGGAGTTTGGGAAAGCTTGATCTCAATTTCAATGAAGCAGCTAATCTTATTTTATTTACTTATTACTACTGCTGCTGCTGCTAAGTCACTTCAGTCGTGTCTGACTCTGTGCGACCCCATAGACAGCAGCCCACCAGGCTCCCCCATCCCTGGGATTCTCCAGGCAAGAACACTGGAGTGGGTTGCCATTTCCTTCTCCAATGCATGAAAGTGAAAAGTGAAAGTGAAGTCGCTCAGTCGTGTCCGACTCTTGGCGACCCCATGGACTGCGGCCCACCAGGCTCCTCCGTCCATTTTCCAGGCAAGAATACTGGAGTGGGGTGCCATTGCCTTCTCCTTATTTACTTATTAGTTTTTAAAAATACTTTTACGCATGAATTTTATTTTTGGCTGTGCTGGTCTTCACCGCTGCACACGGCTTTTCTCTGGTTGTGAGCGGGGGCTTCTCACCGCGGTGGCGTCTCTTGCTGGGGAGCCCCGGCTCTCGGTGCGTGGGACTCGGTGGCTGTGGCAGACGGGCTTCGTTGCTCCTCGGCATGTGGAATCTGCCCAGACCAGGGGTCAAACCCATGTCTCCCGCACTAGCAGGTAAATTCTTAACCACTGGACCACCAGGGAACTCTGAGACAGTTAATGTTAGAAGCCAAAATTCGGTCCTCGCTATGGTTGACATTCCTAGTCGGTACACAGTACAGCCAAACTCCAAAGACAGTCTCTGGCAGGTGTTCAGGTGAGTTTCAGTGTCTTTGGAGTGATAATATTAACACTCCTCGAGGGCCCAGCACCTCTCACACAACTATCGTCTCTGAGAAAAACGTGTACCAGGTCACTTCTGTCCCATGTTCCGTGGGGTTTCTGATCTGAACAAAAAGTAGGATTTTCTACATCAGGGAACAGCAAGGCTCTCATTTCTCCCCATGCTCCAGAAGACTGTGAAAGTGGGAACTTCAGCTCGTCTTCCCACTGAATCTCTTACCCGCGAGGCTCCTGAGAGTGATAACAGTGAGGCTCCCCCCATTATTCTTTTTTTTCCACCTGGAATGTGAGTTCCATGGCAGCGATGGCTTCGTTTTGTCCCCTGCTGTATTCCTAGGATGTGGAATAGAAGTTGGCACACAGTAGGTGTTCAGTAAATGAGAGCATTTAGGAACTATTGAGTATCTGCTACATGTCAGGCACTGTTCCGGGTACTTGAGAGACCACGAAGAACCAGTTTCCCTCACGGAACTTCAGTGGCCGTGGGGAACCGACAATGGACAGGTAAACGACCAGTGAGATAGCACGTTTCAGATAGTGGTCCAGGCCCTGGAGCAAGACAGCAGGGTGACGTCATTGAGAGGCAGGGGAGGTGGTCCCTCTCTGAGGATGTCATACTGGAGCTGACGCTGGAATGATGAGAAGGAGACAGCCAAGGGAAGATGTGGTGGAGAAGCACTCCAGGAGGAGGAGACAGCACGTGCAAAGGGCCTGGGGCAGAAAGAGGCTGGCCCGAAGAAGCAGCGCACAGAGTCAGAGCTGGCCTGGGAGGAGTCCATGGGCCCTGTTAGCCAGGAGCCTTGGCAAGACAGGGCTTCCCTGGCAGCTCAGATGGTAAGGAATCTGCCTACAATGTGAGAGACCCAGATTCGATCCCTGGGTCGGGAAGATCCCCTGGAGAAGGAAATGGCAACCCACTCCGGTATTCTTGCCTGGAGAATTCCATGGACAACGTAGCCTGGTGGGCTACAGTCCATGGGGTCGCAAAGAGTCAGACACGACTTAGCAACGAATACTTTTCACTTAGTAAGATATTTGGATTAGTACTCCTGTGAAGAAAAGCTCTTGGAGCATTTTAAACAGGGAGTAACTTGATCAAATTGAGGTTTGGTAAAGTGATCTCTGGGTTTCTCTGGTGGCTCCGTGGTAAAGAACTTACCTGCCAGTTCAGAAGATGCGGTTCAATCCCTGGGATGGGAAGATCCCCTGGAGGAGGAAATGGCAACACACTCCAGTACTCCTGCCTGGGAAATCCCATGGACAGAGGAGCTACAGTCCACGGGGTCGCAAAGAGTCAGACATGACTTAGCCATACAACAAGAGTGGGCTCTGGCTGGTGGATGGGGAGTGGACCCCGCCGAGAGAGCAGAAGGGGGAAGGCCAGTGAGGAGACGGGTCTCCGCGGAGGTCAGGCCGGGATACTTTGCGCCCCAAGGTTTCTGAGGCCGCTTGCCCTGCGTCCGGCCTCTGCAGTTACCCCCACAGGCCAGGGCTGCCCTTCAGGGCTCTGGTGAAAGCTGCAGTCATCTGCCTTTTGGGAACTCTGTTTGGTACTTGCGGTGAGGGACCCACTGATATGGGTCAATCTGTTTCTTTTTTCGTCCTGGCTATTCTGAACGGCGCATTTGGAAAATCAGAGAAATCTGAAAGTGTATCTAATTTGGTGGCTACGCCCTCTTCCTGTTTTGAAAATCCGCCTCTTGTAATAATGACGTCCACGGTTTATTTGCAGCTGAGGCTGCC
This sequence comes from Cephalophus harveyi, assembly GCA_006410635.1. Classification (NCBI taxonomy): domain Eukaryota; kingdom Metazoa; phylum Chordata; class Mammalia; order Artiodactyla; family Bovidae; genus Cephalophus; species Cephalophus harveyi. The sequence goes on along the minus strand of SJYT01029302.1, from coordinate 108,850 downwards.
AGTCCTCTGACATGAAGAAGGCTTCTTGGAGGCATCTTCTTCCAAAAATAATAAATACCATCGGCTCCAAGTTGTCCTGCGCTTTGCTCATTTGTGTGAGTGACACTTTGCTAAAGCGTCTCCGTGTCTGCTGAGAGAGGACACAGAGACCATTTTCATGGAGATATTTGGCTTAAATTAGCCAAGAATACGGAGAAGGCGATGGCACCCCACTCCAGTACTCTTGCCTGGAAAATCCCACGGATGGAGGAGCCTGGTGGGCTGCAGTCCATGGGGTCGCACAGAGTCGGACACGGCTGAAGCGACTTAGCAGCAGCAGCAGCCAAGAATCGGCCCAAAAACAAACATATCAGCCTGCCGGTGGGGAGCGTTAAGAAGCTGCGAGCTGCGCTGGCTGTTTCTGCCAGCACTTTTTCTCTTCTCATTGCCTTTGGAAAGAAAATAAAGGATGCCGCTTAAAAGGCCTTGAATGTCTTTGTCAGCATTGCGGCTGCTCCCTTGAAATACGCAACCTGATGCTAGACTTTCTTATTTTGGTATTGGCTGCCTTCTACCAGGGCTCTTTGCTTGAGGCTGAAACTCTGAATATAGATAATGCCTTTGTATTTTGTGGTAGCTTTTGAGGTTGTGGCAAAAAAAAAGCTTTCTTTTAAATTCCAGAAATGCAGTTTCTTGTGCATTTGCACTGAAAAAATTTTAAAACCCCATTTTTATTAGTAACACTCCTAGGATCTCCATCTGTCTCTCCCCACTCAATTTTTATATTATTACTTATCTTAAACAATTAACAAATTTTATTTTGAGATAATTGTAGATTCACATGCAGTTCTAAGCAACAATAGAGAGGATTCCTTAATCCTTCATCCAATTCCCCCTAATGGTAACATTTTATGCAAGATAAACTTACAACAGCCTGAAAGTTAATATTATTACAATCACCTGTCTGGCTTCTCTCTTCGCAGTTTTACGTGTCCTCATCTGTGGTCTGTTTTTATACCAAACTACATTTTATGTGCTAATGCAGCTGTCTATTCAAAGAATTCTACTCTGATTCCCTCAGGAAATTAGCTATTATTCATGGATGTGTTTTATAAACTGAACCTGACTTTTCATACATGGCATTTGTTTGAGACACAGCCAAGAAGGATGTGTGGAAAAGCATCACTCATATGTTTTCACGAGGTGATAGGCACCACCTTTGCTTCAGCTGATACAGACTTTAAGGCAGCTTATTTACAGAAAACTCAAGTTTATGTCCATTTGGCTTTCAGACAGCAAACAGCTTAATGTGGATTCTCTACAATTTATCCCGTAATCCCCACGTGCAACAAAAGCTTCTTAAGGAAATTCAGAGTGTGTTGCCTGAGAATCAGTTGCCACGGGCAGAGGATTTGAGGAACATGCCATATTTAAAAGCCTGTCTGAAAGAATCTATGAGGTAAGAACACATGCCTAAGCTAATATGAATGTCAGACGACTGTTCTCTCCAACACGTAATAAGGGATCCCCCTCCCATAGTTGATTCATAAACATTTAGCAAGCTACCAAAAAAAAAAAAACAAAAACCTCCAGCACCAGCTATGACTCATTCCTTAAATCATCTGGGCAAATTCTATTAAATCTTGGAAACCCAGAGTCTGCCCCCTTTAAATCAGTAATAATAATACTTGAATGGATACTATAAGCAATAATTAAGATTAGGGGCACAAATGAAGGGAGCAAGATGAAAGCTCAGCGAGGAACCGTATTATTATACAACAAGACATAGAGACAGGCTGCTTTCTGAGCCTCTGTATAAAATGGTCTTTGAAGATTCTTTTTCTGGAAAATGAAACCCATAAGGTCTTAGGATTCGAAGGAAATATCTTTAACTTTATGAAGGGCAGATGGAATAAACGCTTAACAAACAGCAAGCTTGCTGGTGAGATGTGTAAACACACATATTTGAAGTCTAGAGTGAAATGGGACAGTCACTGTCAACAGCTATGAAGTAAGCTTACACGGGGAGTTTAACCAGCACAATAAGGAATAAAAGCAAGAGGTGTAAATACTGGGAAGAAAGAGAACTGCTTTGTAAAGAGTTGGAATCATGTCCCCATTATGAGAACTTAGGCAGTGATTGTTTATTTAGCCAGACTCTGAATTCCCTTGAGCTAAGACTTGGTCTGTGCCCACCTTGACATCTCTGATTTTGAATTTTCAGGCTTAACCCGAGTGTCCCATTTACAACTCGGACTCTCGACAAGGCAATGGTTCTGGGGGAATATGCTTTACCCAAAGGAGTAAGTAAAATGTAAACAATCTGGACCTTACAGAGCTTTGAGAGATACCCTCTTCAAGTACCCTGCAGATCTCCTGAAACGTTTCTACTGGGACAGCATTCATTTTGGAAAAATGTAGATTGCAGTATACCGTTGATGTGTCATGCAGTCTAGTATTAGGAATAAGGGTTATGGAGACAGAGAGACCTGGATGCAAGCAGGGCCTTGAGTGAGTTACATAACCTCTGTGAGCCTCAGCTTTCTCATCTGTAAAGTGGGAATAAAAATAGAACTTACCACATGGGGTTGTTGTGAAAATGAGATGCAAAATTTTAAGGTTCTTGAAGTATTTATATCACCCGGCACTTTTCAAGCACTCACCGCATGCTGGCATTCACTGTTAGCATGCATTTGTGGGTTACCTTCACATTTGTACGGTGATGGCTTTTGTGGATCTTGCTATTCAGATGTTTAAGTGGTTCATGTCTCTGTGTGATTTTAGACCGTATTGGTTCTAAATACCCATGTGTTGGGATCCAATGAAGAAAACTTTGAGGAGTCAAGTCAGTTTAGGCCTGAACGGTGGCTTCAGGACAAGAAAAAGATCAGCCCTTTTGCCCATCTTCCATTCGGCGTTGGGAAAAGAATGTGCGTGGGTCGCCGGCTCGCTGAACTGCAGCTCCACCTGGCGCTCTGCTGGGTAAGGCCCTGGCGGCGTTGCCGCGGCTGCGTGCGGGGCGCTCCTCGAGGCAGGAGCGGAGGCGCTGACGCCCCTTCCTGTGCTCCTGTGTTTCAGATCGTCCGCAAGTACGACATCCGGGCCACGGACCTCGAGCCCGTGGAGACGCTGCACTTGGGCATCCTGGTGCCCGGCCGGCAGCTCCCCGTCGCCTTCCGCCGGCGATGAGAAGCCTCGGGTGGGCAGCGGGGGCGCAGAGGGGCCAAGCGGTGAGCCGAGCTTGCGAGTCGGCCGGGCGCGGGTTGGAGTCCCTGCTTGCCCTCGGTTCACCCGGTGACCCGAACAGTTACTTAACCTTTCTGCCCGACTTACTTTTTTTCATTTGTTACATGGGGACGAAAATAGTATCCATCCAGAAAGCTGATGTGAGTACAAAATGCATAACCCAGAGCCTAGCACCAAATGAGTGCTCCAGAATTCAAGCTGCTTGCCATGGCTTTTGCACGTGACTATCAGGGCGTGAGACTTCCCAGGGGGCACTCGTGCTGAAGAACCCACCTGCCAGTGCAGGAGACGTAAGAGACACAAGTTTGATCCCTGGGTGGGGAAGATCCCCTGGAGGAGGGCATGGAGCCCCACTCCAGTGTTCTTGCCTGGAGAATCCCACGGACAGAGGAGCCTGGCGGGCTGCAGTCCACAGGGTCAGAGCGTCGGACACGGCTGAAGGGACTTGGCACACGTGCTCACATCGGGGTTGGGGACACACTTTTTCGGTAAAGGACCAGTTGGCAATATCTTAAGGCTTTGCAGGACACAGAGTCTCTCTCATGCACTTAACTCACCTTGGTACAGCCTTAGACAGCTGGTCACTGAGTAGGTTGGCTGGCTGTACTGGGCTTCTACTGCGGCCATAAAAAATTACTGAAAGGAATTACTCACAAATTACTAAAACGTGTGTTATGATATAGCGTTTATGATTTTATCCTTCTGTAGGTCAGAAATCCAACACAGCTCTGGCCAGCCTTATTCCAAAGCGATAACTTCCTTGATGAATTGGTGCTTTTTAGTCTACTTGTTTTCCCCCAATCCACAGTAAAATGAATTTTTAACTATTAAAGTGATAAAACGTTAACCTGAGAAATCTCCAATATCAGCTAATGTGGAAATACAACAGCTCTGACAGCTTTATAGAATTAGCTGCCAGTGGTGAGAGGCAACCTCACTCACTCAGCCGTTTCAACAGCCACCTAGGACTTGCCTCGAGCTAGCTGCTGCTTGTTAAGAGCAAGTTGAGTGGGACTTGGGCTTCCCTAGTGGCTCAGAAAATTCCATGGACGGAGGAGACTGGTGGGCTGCAGTCCATGGGGTCACCAAGAGTCGGACACGACTGAGCAACTTCACTTTCACTTTTCACTTTCATGCATTGGAGAAGGAAATGGCAACCCACTCCAGTGTTCTTGCCTGGAGAATCCCAGGGACAGGGGAGCCTGGTGGGCTGCCGTCTATGGGGTCACGTAGAGTCGGACACGACTGAAGCGACTTAGCAGTGGCAGTAGTGGCTCAGAGGTTAAAGCGTCTGCCTGCAACGCCGGAGACCTGGGGTCAATCCCTGGGTCGGGAAGATCCCCTGGAGAAGGAAATGGCAGCCCACTCCAGTATTCTTGCCTGGAGAATCCCATGGACGGAGGAGCCTGGCAGGCTATAGTCCACGGGGTCGCAAAGAGTCGGACGCGACTTCACTTCACTTCACTTGCTGATAGGTGGATTGTTTGGGAAACGTGTAATTTCAGACGAAATCTCTGAATGAGCCCCAGTGAATTCCTCCCTAAGTGTCTGATGCCGCTGCCGCCAAGCGCTCAGTCACGTCTGGCTTTGCCACCCCGTGGACTGTAGCCCACCAGGCTCTTCTGTCTGTGGGATTTTTCTAGGCAAGAATACTGATATGAGTTGCCATTTCCTACTCCAGGGCATCTTCCCCACCCAGGGATCGAACCCGTGTCTCTTACATCTCCTGCATTGGCAGACAGGTTGCTTTTTTTTTTTTTAAACACTAGTGCCACCTGGGATGCCCCAGGTGTCTGGAACCATTAGGCAATTTGTCAGATTCTGAACACAGCAACAAGCAGAGCTGAATCAGGTGGGACCGTGGAGCAATTCTAGCTTCACTGTGAAACCCCCAGTCTTCAGCCTGGACACCGTGCACAGTTACTCTGGTGGAACGCAAGAGCCCAGGGCACTGCTGCGTTTAGCATTTACTTTTGCTGATCATCCCTTTTGTTTAATTATACTGCTCTGATGTCTAATTAGAGTATACCTTATATTTCAGATTTGTTGTTGTTGTTAATCGAGAGCAAATGCAGCAATTTTGACCCTCCTGCAAGAACGAAGTTTTGGGCTTCTGCTCGACTGGAAAGCAAAGGTGAAACACCATGAAACGACACGGAAAGAATATCGAGGCTCAGATGTTCACACCCCGTCTCTGTACAGATGTCCCAGGAGCCGCGCTGTCTGTGCCGCTGATGGCGTTAGCATTGCCTCTGGCTCAGGGGAAGCAGACTGAGCGTTGGAAGACCAAGCCTGCCCCTGGGAACACACGCCGCACACGCGTGGCCAGGCCCCCCCGGGAACGCACGCTGCACACGCGTGGCCCTGACCGCACCGGCGCGCTCGTCTTGCTCTTCCGGGACACGGTGGAGCAGCTGGGAGCTTCTCGGTTAGTTAGGCGAAAGTCACTGCTTATCCCTGCCATGCCAGACTCCCCGCTGGAATCTTCACTTCTCAAAGTTTACACTTCACAGGGAAAGACCTCCTGTAGCTGGACTGTCAGTGGCTCAGGGTAATATTGGCAATCCATTCACTGTAACTCTAATATAACGTTTGGGGAAATACTGCGTAATAATGGAAGCAAAAGTAAATGTTGGTTCATATTATCTGGTCCCTATAAAACTTTTTTTTTTCTTATTTTGAAATAGAAACATTATTGAAAAATTAGAGAAAATCTCTATGTTAAGAACAACTTTTAATGAAGTCAAAATTCCTATTCAAGGATGTGTTAATGATTTAAAGTGCATCCTTGTGTTAAAGGATCCTGAAATTATTTAATTATGACATTGCGTCTATGTAATCTATGATATTAAGGTGTGGATCAAGTTTTTAAATTGTGTATTCTAATGACAATTTGCTTACATCATTTTAAAAAAGATGTACATATTATTTTATTTAGGATCTGAAGTTTATTTAGGGCAATGTTCTAAAGTTTAGTCACAGCTTAAAATTATTCAGTGACGTTCCCTGCCTTAATTTTCCCAACTGTAGAATGGGTCAGTAGTAAAGTGTGCATGCCTTACAGAATATGTAACTCATGTTATGTGATTTGAACTCCTTGGGAAATTGTGATTTCATAAATGGAAAATACATATAGATTTAAGCAATACTTATAAAACTTTCTTAAAAAGTATGTTTACATATCGTTTATGTGCATGTTTTTACTACTTTTCCTAAAAGCATACACCATATATATCTGTATATTTGATTAATATTTCCCTTTTTAGGTTGTATCTTTAGACTATTTCAGAAGTGTACATTTATATTTCATATATGAACGAATATGTACATATCATTGAAATGGGTGTAAGCTTCCTGTTGTGAAAGTTTTTAGAATTATAAATCCACATGTGTTGTCAGATTTCTTCTGCATGTCTTATTTGAATTCTCTGAAAGTAAGAATAAAATCTTTAAAACACAAGATGTTTTCTCCTTCATTGCATGTCTTACAACCAAAGCTAAACATTCAAACTTTGTCTCACTAGAAAATTTTGTACAATATAACGTTACAATAGTATAGCAGTTTTACCAAAAGATGCTCATTTGAATGGCAGAATAATTTTCCTTCTTTTTGCTGCTTAACTATGGTTTCGAGTCCATCTCCTCCGTCTGCTCCCCGCCTCTGCACGGTGGCCCTACAGAAGCCGCCAGCCGGCCTCCACGCCCGCCCTCCAGGCTGCCCGCTGTCTGCTGGCCGGGTGTTGCTCTCTCCAAAACCCGGGCCCATCCGTGTCCCTGGCCTACTTCGGTGGCATCCCGTCGCTCTTCCATGAAGACCGATGATGGCCGGGTAATTGAGGGGGGCAGGGGAGGGAAGAAGAGGGAGGGAGAAAGGGGATTTCCTTGGTGGTCCAGTGGCTAAGACTACATGCTCCAGTGCAGGGGGTCCCAGGTTTCACCCCCATCAGGGAACTAGGTTCCACATGCTGCAAGAAAAGATTCCAAATGCCACAACTAAGAAAAGATCCCACATGCTAAAGCTAACACCCGGCACAGTTCAGCTCAGTTGCTCAGTCGTGTCCAACTCTTTGCGATCCCGTGGACTGCAGCACGCCAGGCCTCCCTGTCCATCGCCAAATCCCAGAGTTTACTCAAACTCATCTCCATGGAGTTGGTGATGCCATCCAACCATCTCATCCTCTGTTGACCCCTTCTCCCCCTGCCTTCAATCTTTCCCAGCATCAGGGTCTTTTCTAATGAGTCAGCTCTTCCCATCAGGTGGCCAAAGTATTGGAATTTCAGCTTCAGCATCATTCCTTCCAACGAACATTCAGGACTGATTTCCTTTAGGATGGACTTGTTGGATCTCCTTGCAGTCCAAGGGACTCTCAAGAGTCTTCTCCAACACCACAGTTCAAAAGCATCACTTGTTCAATGCTCAGCTTTCTTTATAGTCCAACTCTCACACCCATACATGACTACTGGAAAAACCATAGCCTTGATTAGAAGGACCTTTGTTGACAAAGTAATGTCTCTGCTTTTTAATATGCTGTCTAGGTTGGTCATAACTTTTCTCCCAAGAAGAAAATTGAAGCGTCAATTAAATTGAAATTGAAATGAAATTAAAAGCACCTGGCACAGCCAAATAAATCAAGTAAATACCTTAAAAGGGGGAGAGGAAGGAGAGAATTGAGAGATCAAGGGATTTCCTTGACATTTGTAGCCAAGATTCTGCACATAAGATCGGCACTGCTCTTCTGAATAGTAGAAAATTGTTTATTTCGTTTATTATTGTTTAGGGCAACTACTGCCTATCAGCAGGCCTTCTCAGGTGGCTCAGCGGTAAAGAACCCGCCGGGCAATGCAGGAGATGAGCGTTCAGGCCCTGGGCTCGGATGATCCCCTGGAGACGGCAATGGCAACCCACTGGGGTATTCATGGAGAGCCCACGGACGGAGGGTCCTGATGGGCTACAGTCCCTGGGGTCCCAAAAGAGTCAGGCACGACTGAGCCGCTAAACAATAGCAGCTGCTCGTAAGCCGGTGGTGGAGCAGAGCGGCATTATGTGCACTTTAACCCCGAGACTCGACCACCCTGGCTCAGAGCAGAGAGCTGACGAGGGCGGGAGTGAAAACCAGTGATTCCAGTAGCCTCCCCAACAAGGGGGCCCGGGGAGTGCGAGCCAGCCCTTGTCTCACTCTCCCCGCACAGCTCAGCGCGGGAGCACCTCGCTGCCCTCTGTGTGGTTCTAGGAGGGAGGCTGTGCGTGTTCCACTCGCCCGCGTGCCTGGGCTCTAAGCCGTGTCCGAGTCTGCAACTCCACGGACTAGCCCGCCAGGCTGCTCGGGTCCGTGGGGTTTCCCAGGCAAGAGCACTGGAGTGGGGTGCCATTTCCTCCCCCAGGGGATCTTCCCGACAAAGGGATCAAACTCGAGACTCCCGCGGCTCCTGCACGGGCAGGCAGATTCTTGGCCACTGAGCCCCCGGGAAAGCCCTTTTTCATACGACATAGCCCCGAGACACAAGCTAACCACTTCATGTTGCTTTCAGCCTCTTCCAGCCCTGGAGGGAATGCTAAGTAGGTGGACTGATGAGAGATGACTTTACAATGCACCTTGGAGAAGGAAATGGCACCCCACTCCAGTGTTTCTGCCTGGAGAATCCCATGGACGGAGGAGACTGGCGGGCTACAGTCCACGGGATCACGAAGAGTCGGACATGACTGAGCAACTTCATTTTCGCCTATGGGTGGTTTAAGGGATGTGCAAGTTATCATAACTTTAAGCAATGCTTGCATTTCTTGGTTGACTTGAGAACGCAGTTCTCCGATGTGCCTCTTCTCTAATGAAACACTTAGAGTCCCCTGCCTTGTAAACTCCACCTTGCTGATGGGAAAAACACAAATCTGGAGGTGTTAACTTCAGCTGGGTTTCACCCTCTAGGCGCCACCTCCTAGCTGTGTGGCTTGAATTGACTCAGCTTCTCTGGGCCTCGGCTCTTAAACGGAGACTGAAGCACCGCATGGGCACAGGGTCTCCCGGGAATAAGGAAACGGCCTGCGCCCAGCTCAGCGCTCGGCACAGGGCAGGGGCGGCGTCAGAACTCACATTTCTGGATCAAAAGCAAAAAGGAGACCAGCTCCCTTCATAAGGATTGTTGGTGGTGGTTAGTCACTAAGTCGTGTCCGACTCTCTGCAGCCCCATGACTGCGGCCCGCCAGGCTCCTCTGTCCACGGGATTTCCCACTCAAGAATACTGGGGAGGGTGGCCGTTTTCTTCTCCAAGGGATCTTCGCGACCCAGGGATCAAACCCACAGCCCTGCATTGGGAGGTGAATTCTTTGCCCACTGAGCCCCCAGGGAAGCCCTTACACCTCACTTTGAAACTCCATTTTGCAACTCTTAGGAACAGGCTACGCATTCCCTTTGGCTTTCCTAGAATCGCACTGGATTTCAGTAACAAACTAAAATGCACAAATATTTAATTAGGGCGATTAACATTTATTGTGTTCAAGGCCCTTTCCTGCACCTTGTCTCAACTAATCCTCAGATAGCCTTGCCAGGGAGCTAGGAATCTTCCCATTTTTTAATAAGCTTGGAGAAGTCAAGTATTTCACTCAGGAAAACACTGTAAGCAGAAAACTTAGACCCAAACCCCAATCTCTTTGACTCCACAGGCCTTGCTCCTTTCCCTACACTTTGCGGCATTCAGAGAACGCGTAAATGGGTGGGTCAAATTAATCTATCAGTATGTATTTGGCAAAGCCTGTTGAACAACTTTGGTTGAAAGCCAAGGCTCCGTTTGTGATTCAGCCTAACTTGTTGAACTTTCTCTAATCGCCTGAATCGGACATTGACCCAAATGACATCATCACTTATGCTGTCCGTGACTGTTCCGTCCTGCAGAGCCTCCCTTTATCAGCAAAAAAACATCTGCAGAACGCTTAATCATCTGGATGCCTTGCACCTGGGCTTTCCAAGGAGCATCAGCTCCCAAGTACCAATGCTGTAAAATTAATTAAAAGATTTGCACACTGGCTGCTTCTTCCTCCCAAATGTGTTTGCTTCAGTGCAAAAGGGCATCAGGTACCTTTTGCACACTTTGAGCAGCAAGGGGAGAGGAGGAGGAGGAAAGAAGTCTGGAAGTCAAAATGAATAGTAAGCACCAGCTGCACACGCTTGAATGAGGAGCGTCTCGCGTGTCTTTATGTCCACTTGTTTTCTTTTTAATCCGGCGATTTCTTCCTCTGGTTCGGATGCTGCTGTAGTTGTAATTGGCTCTGGCTCTTTACACCAGGTGGCAGCGGCCGGGGGCCAGTCGGTGTCCCCTGACGCGTGCAGGCCCGATTGGCGGGTGACGGCTGCCTGCAACACAGCAATGAGAAGGGTTGGAAAGCTAAGTCCAGACACATAATTGTTTAGCATTAATTGTGCTTATATTATATTATCAAATTATGTTATGTTATATTATCCAAGCTATGGTTGTCCAGTGGTCATTATGGATGTCAGTGTTGGACTGTAAGGAAAGCTGAGCACCAAAGAACTGATGCTTTTGAACTGTGGTGCTGGAGAAGACTCTTGAGAGTCGCTTGGACTGCAAGGAGATCCAACTAGGCCATTCTAAAAGAGATCAGTCCTGGGTGTTCATTGAAAGGACTGATGCTAAAGCTGAAACTCCAGTACTCTGGCCACCTGATGGGAAGAGCTGACTCATTAGAAAAGACCCTGATGCTGGGAAAGATTGAGGGCAGGAGGAGAAGGGGGCAACAGAGGATGAGACGGTTAGATGGCATCACTGACTTAACGGACATGAGTTTGAGCAAGTTTCGGGAGTTGGTGATAAACAGGGAAGACTGGCGTGCTGCAATCCACGGGGCTGCAAAGAGGCGGGCAGGACTGAGCCGCTGAACTGAACTGTGCTTATATTTATTAAGCACTAATTAAGTGCTTGGCACTGTATTCTCTGGTTGCTCAGTGGTAAATAACCCGCCTGCAATGCAGGAGACTTGCGTTTAGTCCGTGGGTCATCAAGATCCCCTGGAGAAGGAAATGGCAACCCACGTCAGTATTCTTGCCTGGGAAAGCCCGTGGACAGAGACGCCTGGCGGGCTACAATCCACAGGGTCTCAAAGAGTCGGACACGACTCAGGAGCAACAACAGCATTGATGTGTTTTCACCGTATTCATTAAGGGTGCTCATTTATCCCTTTTTCTTTTTTGTGTGTATTTCTATTATGGATTTTTGGCTTGTGGATACTATGAGGGTTTTTTTTTAACATTTATTTTATTTGGCTGTGCCAGGTCTATTTCCCTGACCAGGGACTGAACCAGCGCCCACGCACTGGGAGCGTGGAGTCTTCGTCACTGGACCACCAGGGAAGTCCCCCCTGTCAGGTCTTATGTGGCAGCGTATATGTGTACCGGAGGAGGCAATGGCACCCCACTCCAGTGTTCCTGCCTGGAGAATCCCAGGGATGGGGGAGCCTGGTGGGCTGCCGTCTCTGGGGTCGCACAGAGTCGGACACGACTGAAGCAACTGAACAGCAGCAGCATATCTGTGTACATGACTGTGTCATGTGCTGCTCTCCTAATTTTCAGTTCAGTTCAGTCACTCAGTCGTGTCTCACTCTTTGCGACCCCATGAATCGCAGCACGCCAGGCCTCCCTGTCCATCACCAACTCCCGGAGTTCACTCAGACTCATGCCCATCGAGTCCGTGATGCCATCCAGCCATCTCATCCTCGGTCGTCCCCTTCTCCTCCTGCCTCCAATCCCTCCCAGCATCAGAGTCTTTTCCAGTGAGTCAACTCTTCGCATGAGGTGGCCAAAGTACTGGAGTTTCAGCTTTAGCATCATTCCTTCCAAAAAAAGCCCAGGGCTGATCTCCTTCAGAATGGACTGGTTGGATCTCCTTGCAGTCCAAGGGACTCTCAAGAGTCTTCTCCAACACCACAGTTCAAAAGCATCAATTCTTCAGCACTCACCCTTCTTCACAGTCCAACTCTCACATCCATACATGACCACAGGAAAAACCATAGCCTTGACTAGATGGACTTTAGTCGGCAAAGTAACGTCTCTGCTTTTGAAAATGCTATCTAGATTGGTCATAACTTTTCTTCCAAGGAGTAAGCGTCTTTTAATTTCATGGCTGCAGTCACCACCTGCAGTGATTTTGGAGCCCCAAAAATAAAGTCTGACACTGTTTCCCCATCTATTTCCCATGAAGTGATGGGACCGGATGCCATGATCTTCGTTTTCTGAATGTTGAGCTTTAAGCTCCTAATTTTAAGCACATGTTTAACAACCGTGGACTTGTCCTCTCCTCACCATCACCATTTTTAATATACCTCTGATTGTTCTGTGTATCCCTTAACTGCCTCTTGTGGATAGAAATGATTGTGCCTACTCTTGTCTTTTAACCTCCCTACACGCTTTGTATGTGGATGGTTTTCTCCCTTTACCGTATGCTTTCCTAGCTTTACCCAGGAGCTTTTTCATTTCACCTTTTCTTGTCTCCAGTAGTGACCTTTGCTCCTTCTCTGAGAGCGTTTCCTTTTCTCTTTTAATACTGTTCTGTTTCTTAGGGACGCCGGGTCTTGGCTGAGGCACACAGGGCCTCGGGTGCAGCCTGTGGGCTCTAGCTCCCTGACCGGGTTGAACCTGGGCCCCCTGTATTGGCAGCACAGCGCCTCAGGCCCTGGACCGCCAGGGAAGGCCCCCATTTCTCCTCAAGACCGTTTGGTGGTGCTGAACTCTTTGAGTTTTTGCTTGTCTGTAAAATTTTTGCTTTCTCCATCAAATCTGATCAAGAGCCTTGGTGAGTATTCTTGGGGGTAGGTTGTTCCCTTTCATCTCTTTAAATGGCCCTTTCCATTCCCTTTAAATATGTCATGCCACCCCCTTCTGGCCTGCCAGGTTTCTGCTGGCAGGTCGGCCGCAGCCCCGTGGGAGCCTCTTGTCTGGCGTCTGTTGCTTTCCCCTCGGTGTTTCAGGATTCTCTCTTTTCTTTAACTGTCGTCATCTCCACTACCATGAGCCTCGGTGTCTCCAGCCTTGGAGAGGTGGCTGTTTGCAGGAGGCATCCTAGTACACAGCCGTGCACACCCCTCTAGTCAGCCCAGCTCTATGCCCCAGCAGTTCCCCAACGAGCGCTGTGTGGGCCCCTCTGTTGTGGAGGGCTAACTATGCGAGTGGTCTGGGAGGCGTGGTTGACCCCCAGTCTGCTTGATGGCCAGGCCTTGCCTTGTGCAAGGCTGCTGGTTGCTGCTTGGTGGGCCCGGATCACAGAGCAGCTGCCTGTGGAATCCCAGGGACCCCCCAGGGCTTACGCTGTCTCCCTGGGGGGCAGAGTGTCCAGGTGGGCTCTTGCCCACCCACTGGCGGCTGAAGCCAGGACTTGGGGTATGTTCCAGACCACTGGCAGGCAGAGCTGGGTCCTGGCATCTGGTTGTGTGGCTCAGGGACCCGAGCTGGTGTCAGCTCGCTCGTGGAGGAGCTAGTTCCTGACACAGTGGAGTATGGGGTCTGGGATATCCCGAAGCTTGTGTTTACCTGCAAGAGGTCAGAGCCAGGGTTCAGCTGGACCCCCCAGCTGGGGGATAGTGGGTTTTTTTTTTTTTTTCTTTTTTGAGCTTATTGTACACTAACGAATTGCACTTATTTGATTTTTTTTTAATGTGTATTTATTTTTTGGACTTCCTTGGCGGTGCAGTGGATAAGAATCTGCCTGACGATGCAGGGGACGTGGGTTTGACCCCTGGTCTGGGAAGATCCCTCATGCTGCAGGGCAACGAAGCCCGTGCTCCACAGCTACTGAGCCTGGCTCTAGAGCCTGGGGCCCACGAGACTGCAGCCCACGAGACTGCCGCCCATGCTCCGCCCCAGAGAAACCACTGCGGCCAGAGGCCTGCACGCTGCTGCTAGAGAGCAGCCGCTCGCTGAGACCAGAGACGCCTGTGCAAAAGGAAAACGCAAAAGTCAGTGCAGCCAGAACAGAAATTCGTTGACGCAGTTATTTCTCTGCGTGTCGGGAGCCTCGGCTGCTTCACGCGCGACCTTCAGTTCCGCGCTCGTGCCACGCGGGCTCCGGCGCTCCGGGCTGCGGTAGTCGTGGCCCGCGGTGCTCCTTGGCGTGTGGGGTCCCAGTTCCTCCACATGGCAAGACAGATCCCGCCGGGTTTTTTAGTTAATTAGGCCCGAGTCATGTTTCTTGCATCTGGCACCTGCCCCCTGGTGGCCGAGGCCGGCCCGACACCAACAGCCCGCTCTCTGGAGGGCAGGGCCAGACGCGGAGCGGCTTCGGGCACTGATGCCTGAACTCTGGGGGCAGGACTGCAGGCTCGGGTCTCTCGGCAGCCCCCCTGCTGGCAGGTGGGGCCGGGTGCCTGGCCGGTTAGTCACGTGGCCTGAGGTGTCCACGCTGTGCCCACGGGCGGCCCGGTGGGCCCGGCCTTCCCCCAGGCAGGAGGGAGGCCCCGGCGGCGGCGACAAGCGTCACTGCCCACCTGGGCCCAGGGGCGTCCCCCGCCGCCGGCGTCTGTCCCGCCTCCCGGGCCGCGCTCCAGGACCCGGGGCGGGCCGGCCCCAGCTCCGGTCCCCTGGCTGCTTTTGCACACGGCCAGGGGCACGAGAGTGGCTGTGGGCCATTTTACTGTTGTTGCGAAACGTTTGAACCATATGCACCCTTTTTTTTTTTTAAATATATGTATTTAGTCAGTTTTGGCTGCGTTAGGTCTTAGCTGCGTGAAGCTTGCGGGGTCTTCCGTTGCAGGGCGAGGGCTCTGTGCTCGTGGCGGCACGGCGGTCCCCTGCGTGGGGAGGCAGTCTTCACCGCTGGACCACCAGGGAAGCCTGTTTCCCCCAGTCCTGGGGGGCTCCCGAAGGTAAGCCCTGCCAGCCTTCAAAGCCAAAGGCCCCGAGGGCTCCTCTCCTCAGGGCAGGACCCCGGGCTGCAGAGCCCGGTGGGCTGCGAGCGCTTGCTCCCACGGGAGAAGCCGCGGCGTGACCGCGCCCGCTTCGGGCTCCCCCACTGACTGTAGCGTGGCTCTGCCCTCCTGTCTCGCCGTGGTTCCGTCTTTAGTTGTGGAAGATCTTCTGTGCTGGCTCTGGTCTTTTTCTCTGGTCTTTTTCACTGTTTTGCAAATGGGTGTGAGTTTGGTGTGTCCGTGAGCGCAGCTGAGCTCAGGGTCTTTGCACGCCACCCTCTCGGCCCCAGCCACTCAAGGGGACAAACACAGCCTTCACAGATTATGTGCAGGATGAATTCTGGACACAAAAATTTTGCACACAAGTAATCTTTATTCCTGTTAATGTGTGCTTACAATTATCTTCCATAATAATACTCACTACTTAAAAATTTCTAGGAGCACTATTAAATTTGCTTTTTAAGTAAGTTGATTTACATTTTATTTTTTAGAAAATCTTTTGGTTGCGACACGAGGCAGGTGGGATCTTAGTCCCCCGACCAGGGGTTTACGTTTTAAAGAGGGGTGATATGGAGTGATGTCAGGCCGCCAGCATGAAAATGGCCCCAGAGTGTGTGCGATGGAGGAACTGCTTGAATTTAATAACCCTGGAAGAAGGGGCGAGCAGATGCTCCGTTTCACAGATGAGGAAACAGGCTGGGAGAGTCATAACTGCTTACGGTTCTTGGAATCATATGCAACGGGGTGGGGTTTGACCCCAGGAGGTTTGGCCGTGGAGCCGAGACACAGAGGTGGCCTCTGGGTTTCCCATCTCCTGTGAGTCACATCTTTAAATAACCCCCTGGAAGGATGGGCAAGACTGGCTTCTGACAGGCTGTGTCAAGGGTGCTGGGATGTCACCCCCTGATTTTGTCAGAAAGGATTGTCGCGTCGGTCCTACCAGCAAACTCTCTTCTGTGGGTTTTATGAGTGTCTGTGTTGGCGTGTCCACAGGGCAAGAGAATGAGGGTAGCCTCCTATTAAAAAGGAAAGTCCAAAAAGAAGTCTGTGCTTGTCAAGTCACTGTAGTCGTCTTGCCTGACTCTCGCGACCCCATGGACTGTAGCCCTCCAGGCTCCTCTGTCCATGGGATTCTCCAGACAAGAATGCCGGAGTGGGTTGCCGTGCCCTCCTCCAGGGAATCTTCCAGACCCAGGGATGGAACCCACTTCTCTCTTGCCTCCTGCACTGGCAGGCGGGTTCTTTACTACTAGCACCACTTGGGAAGCCCCCCTCGAGGAAAGAGCCTAGTAAGTCCCAAATCAACCGTCAGAACAGTGTCAGGCACTGTTCATCCAACAAATACCGATTACATCCGATTATATTGTATGTCTGTTAGGGATAAAGCAGTTCTATTCTCACATTGCAAGAGTTGCTCCTTATTCCCTTCTGGAAGTTCTGTGCTCTCCACAGCATCATTCACTACAGAGACAAGCTCATCCCACCTTGCAAGCTCGGATTGATCAGTCCTTTTTTTGACACCTGAATGGTAGGAAATTATCTGTCGTCATCGTTCTCCGAAACGTTCTGAGATTTTTAATGTCAGGTACCTTTTGGCAGTCGAAAAAAACCTGCATATGAATTACCTTCTCGTTGAAAATGAATAAAAGAAAATAAGGCAGGAAATGAGGAAGTGAGTAAGAATTGGCGGCGCTGATGGTTTTGGTTCATCAGCAAAGTGGATTCTGCTGCTGCTGCTGCTAAGTCGCCTCAGTCGTGTCCGACTCTTCACGACCCCATGGATTGCAGCCTACCAGGCTCCTCCATCCATGGGATTTTCCAGGCAAGAATACTGGAGTGGGGTGCCATTGCCTTCTCCCAAAGTGGATTCTGGTTTGCGTTAAATAACAGAAGCAGATGATTAACTAAAATGAGCAACTAGAATCATAAGGCCACAAGACTAGCTCAGAACTGCCTTCTAAAGACACAGTGTTGACTGGATCAGAACCACAGGCCCAGCAGAGCATGCTGCCATTGTGGTCTTCATGAAATTCCTGAGACAAACTTCATCTTTTTTTTTTTTTCCTTAGAGTGTCTGGATAAAGGTGCTGAGTCTGACTTTGGACAAACATCCGTTCAATTTGCCAATTTTTTCCATGGTTCACAGGCAAGTGACCTGCAAAAAAAATCACATTAAGGCTTTAAAAGTCTACAAGTACCGGAAGAGCTTAAAATAGTTAACTCATCAACTAGCCTGGAATGAACTTGGGATAAGTTTGTCCAACATGTTCCTTGTTAGAACCAGAAGAAAAAAAAAAAATCAGAAAACAAGTTCATTGGAGGAAAGGACAGTTCATATGTGGAGGTCAATACCAACCTTCCTTGGTAATGAATGACTCTGTCACTCATGTTCTGGCCGATCTGATGAATCGCATTTCATCCCTACACGTCTAAATGACTGTTCTAGAGATCCTGCAAGCTTGGAGATTATGCTAGTCTTCTGAAATAAACCGGGTAACTTGCTGTCTCTTCCTGTTTCCTAAAAGGCTTTAGATTATTGATACTTTAAAAGTTATAAAACCTATAAAACTGCACAGGCGTGGGCAGGACTGGCTACATAATTTGCAGGATCCAGTGTCAACTAAAAATGAGGAACTTCTTGTTTAAAAAGATTTAAGAATTTCAAGATAGTGGCACAAAGCATTAGACCAAGTGCCCATCTAAGCTTGGGGTCCCATGTGCCTGCCTGGGGAAGGTCCCACACTTGTGGAGCCAGCCCTGATATAGGCATGGAGGTTTTTGACCACTGCACCAATTGCTATATTGATTATTGGTTTATCCAGATTTTCTTTTTCTTCTTGGGTCACTTTAGGTCATTACATTTCCCCCCACCCAAAGCTCGACTGAGGCTGGAGGAACCCTCCCAGGATGGCTCCCTCGTGGGGCAGCAAGACATCTCTACCGAGTTTCTCACATGGACCTAGAGCCCAGCTGATCCTTCTCAGTGAGAGCATGGCAGAAGTCACATTTTCTTTTAGGACGTAAGCTTGGAAGTCACACAAGTCATTTCTGTGCTACCCTGTTGGTTATAGAGGTCTGCTCTGCTCAGTGTGGGAGACCACAGGAGAGACGAACCCCAGTGGTGGGCGTCTCGGAGGCGGGTATCACTGTCCTCCTCTAGGGAAGCTAATGATGATAACGGCAAGAGTCATCGACCAAAGGGCTTACTCTGCACCAGCAGGATAGTCCGCAGTCCGTATATATTACTTAATTTACTTATTTGTTTGGCTGTGCCACACAGCTTATGGGACCTTCAGTTCCCTGGCCAGGGATCGAGGCCAGGCCCTTGGCAGTCAAAGCACAGACTCCTAACTGCTGCACCACCAGGGGACTGCCCCCCGTCTTACATGCACAGCAACAGCAAGAAGTCATTACTGTTACCAACCACAGGGCACACATCAGTAAACAGCTTGGAGAAATGAAGTACCTTGTCTTCTCTTTTGTATAAAATAGTTGTGTTTTTTTTTTAATGCAATTATCTAGACCCACCCAGGCGAATTGGACTTCTCTGGTGGCTCAGACGGTAAAGAATCCGCCTGCAACACGGGAGACCCGGGTTCGATCCGTGGGTCAGGAAGATCCCCTGGAGAAGGAAATGGCAACCCACTCCAGTATCCTTGCCTGGAGAACCCATGGACAGAGGAGCCTGGTGGGCTGCAGTCCAACAAGTCACAAAGAGTCGGACACGACTGAGCGGCTAACACGCACCCCGGTGAGTCCGCGATTCTCAGCAGCAGCGTTAGTGACATTAAGGCTAAATAATCGTTGCAGAGCTGCTGTCCTGCGCGCTGCAGAATACTGAGTAGCACCCCAGGGTTTCTACCTGCTGGATGCCAATACCAACCTCTCTCAGCGGTGGCAGCCATGGATGCCACCAGACGTTGCCTGGGAGGTGGCAGTCCCCTGGGAGGTGGAGTCACCCCAGTCGAGAACTGCCGCTCATGCTGCAGATTTTCTCTGTTGAGATATCATCCCAGTACGGTGCAAAATTTCCAGTGTTAGATGCAAATTCCAGTCATTGAATTGAAAATGAAAAGCATGCATTCATTTCACAAACATGTATTGTCTCCCTAGAGACCTGTACACACAGCTGTAAAAATGCCCATACTGGCAGTCATGAACTATCCAAGATATGTAGGGATGAGTTATTAATTGTTGGAGATTAAAATCTGCACTATGGATTAGCAGTTGAACAAAGAATTGGCTTGTCAGGTCAGATGGGACTGACCAAATTAGGAACCACAGGAGCTACCGAGCTAATTGTAACAAAAGGGGCAGTTTACAGAATGCATTCCATTTACCCCGTTCAGAAGGAATTCTACCTGCCTTTGAAGCAAACAGAGCTAAGGGAATGTATAGATTTCCACACTAGTGCTGGAAATTGCCTTGAGAATCTATTCATTATCAATGTGTTTATCTTGCAATACAAACAGTTCCCAGGGATCTCATATTAGCCCTCAGAGAGACAACTGAGAAAACTGATTTGTGATCATGACATTATTGCTCAAAATATGTTGATAATTTAGTTCTAAACACTGGCTTCAGGAGACATGTTTGTCTCAACAAGTTAATACATTTTCATCTGCTGTTGAATAATCAGGTCACTGATTAACTGGGTAGAAATGTTATAACTGCCACAGAGGCTATTATTCATTTGAATGAATGATATGGATGGAAATTCCTCAAGTTTCTAGCAACTTGTAGAAAGTTAAGCCATCAAACAGAATAAAAAGGGCTATGTGCTCTCTAGCTGCTGACTTAAATTTTGCACAGCGTCAGAGTTGGGATTCAGGCAGACTTGGTCTTAGCTATTTTGCCAGAACCTAGCCTAGTGTCTAGTACATCAGTTCAGTTCAGTCGCTCAGTCGTGTCTGACTCTTTGTGACCCCATGGACTGCAGCACGCCAGGCTCCCCTGTCCATCACCAACTCCCAGAGCTTGCTCAAACTCATGTCCATTGAAACCTTAGTTGAAACTCACGTCCAGCAAAAACCTTAGTTGAAAAAAAAAAAAAAATGAATGATCTTCAAAAGTTCATTAACTTCATTTCCTAGAAGACTGTCAAGAAATGTCATTCTGGAATGGATTTGAAGTCCCATTTCTTATCCTCCTCCATGTTCCAAATAATCTTTTAACACCTTCTGATATAAATACCTGAACCACCAGCTCATCCTTTGCCTCTGAGTGCTGATTAGATTTCGTGCTGGAGTTGAACTTGGATGCTCCTATTGAGCTGGCCCAGTGCTTGACTCATTGCTCTTCTGAGGACAAACAGCGAGCCTGCCAAATCGTACCGTACTGAAGGGGAAATTCTATGACAGGTCTGAATGTCTGGCATCCTGACTATGCATTACAGGGGGTCAGCCAGACCACCAAGTCCATTGCCTCTTCAATCTAAACTGACTGCAGGCTGAACTTCATGAAATCACCAAGCTCTGTGAAATATTTCAAGGAGTAACTGCATTCTGCGGTAATAAAAAAAAGGAGCAAGAGCAAGAACTGTGGCTGATAACATACACTGAAAATTGGTGTGACAATTATTATGGCTAAATCTGGTTTTCTTTTCTGTTTGATATCTTTCATTTATTTTTTCATCAAAACTTAGCTTATTTCCTTGATTTGAGTAGAAGTGAATGTGTGACAAAATACAGTTTCCCAAATGAATACAGTGTCACTGAATTCAGAGCGAGGCTTGTCTATGTGTGATGTGTGCTGTGCTGGAGATTCCTTACTCACGCATGCATAAGGGGAGGACACGCACTTTAACGATGTGCTGTGTCGGTTCCCACTGTACAGCAGTGGGGTCAGCTCTACACACAGGCGCCCCTCGCCCTGGAGCCTCCCTCCCATCCCCCCACGTAAGTCATCACCGAGCACTGAGCTGCGTTCCCCGTGCTACACGGCAGCTTCCCGCTAGCTGTCTATTTTTAAGTTTGTTTTAAAGCATCAGCTCACTTTGGTTTTCATTTGACCATGGGCAGTGAGGTGGAATGGCTTCCAGTGTTCAGATGAGGAGATGGAAGCTTGGCAAGGTTAAGGAATGTGCCACAGGTCACAGGCCTAGGAGCAGTAAACCGGATCTTTCAGCCCAGTGTTCTTTGTGACCCCAGAGCACAGGTTCTCAATTTCTGCCATTTATGTCTTCAAGTGAGTATCAGAAAAAAAAAAAAAAAAAAAATGAAAATAGTAGACACCACATCGGTGTGCATTCATCCTTAGAAGGTGCAGAGTGACCAGCTGCCCGTGTGGGGCCCTTGCTGTCCCACATGAATCAGGATGACCAGTAGGTGTTGTGAAGTGGTGGTGTGTGATTGCCAAGGGTGGGTCAGAAAAGGCACTGTGACTTTCACCTTGCACGCTTCTGGATCACTCTCTCTGGGGGGAGCCAGCCACCACATCATGAGGACACTCAAGACGTCCAGTGTAGAGGTCCACAGGACACAGAACTGAGGCCTCCTGCCAGCAACCAGGACTGACCACCAGGCCTGCGAGTGAGTCAGCTTGGAGGTGAGTCCCCTGCCTCCCACCCATTCACACCTTCAGACAACTTACAGTTATCTTGACTGCAGTCTTGCGAGACAGAACTGTCCAAGAACCCCTAAAGGTTTTTTTTGGTATAATTTGTTACACAGCAACAGCTAATAATATAAAAAGGGAAGATGTTTTCAAGAGAGAGATTAAAACAGTGAACCGTGATACCTAAGATAAGGAAGGAAGGAAGTGAAGAAATGTAGGCTGTGCAGTTGGATGGATATACTTAATAAAGTCTAAACACCCCATCATGGGGTACGCAGCCCGGCCCGATGCACTCTGACATAATCTCTTGCTCACTAAGCATGTTCCATCCTGGTTCCACTGATGCCGTTGTTGTTCCTTCAACAAACCAAGCTCATTCCTGCCTGGGGGCTTCTTGCAGCTGCGGTTCCCTTACCTGGTACATTCTTGCTCCAGATCATGGCACTGCTGGTTCCTTCTCATGCTTTGAGCCTCAGCGTTAAAACAGCTTGTTCAGAGAAACCATCTCGGGCAGTGACCCCTACTCCTACCAAGCTATCTTGTAACGTCACCCTATTTTACTTCCTTTGTATTCCACAGCCCCGTCTAAAATGATTTTATGTATTTGCTTGCCTAGTTACATGTCTGCTCAACAAGAGTGTAAGAGGGCGGGGGCCGGGGACTTCCCTGGCAGTCCAGGGGTAAGGCCTTGCCTGCTAATGCAATGGGTACAGGCTGACCCTTTGGCCATGGTGGGGTCATAACGTAAAACTGCTGGGTGAGTAAAAAGAAGCAGACACAGAGGACAGCTTGAATTCTGACTTACACAAACAGTGCAAGCTCTGGCGACAGGGAAATGCCAGTTAGACAGTAACTGGGAACACTGAGAAAGCAGAGAGAAAGGACGGAGGCAGCTTCCGCCCGCGGGCACTCGTGACTCACCTCCGGGAAGGACGCCAAGCTCAGCGGAACCAGATCGCAGCTTCCGCGTGGAAATGGCGCTGCAGGCACGTCGGCAAGGGTCCGGACGTGTCGGGGAGGAGGCGGGAAGGTGTCTCGCGCTTGCCCAGCCTTCCATCTAATCCTTCTGGAGAAGCTTCAGAAGGACCTGCGTTCAGTTATCATGACCTCTTTGGCCCCTGAATATGGCCACACAGTGAAGCCAGTGTTATCTGGGAAGGCATTCCTCCAATTTCACAGAACACAGTGCGGCTTCAGACAGTCCCCCCAGCACGTGAGTGATCTCGTGTCCATTCGCTGCCGCACATCACTTTATGTTCCACCCTAACTGGACCCTCTGAGCAGCTACCTCAGTAGCCTCCCCAGTTGTGAATTTACAAGCTGTTGACACAGCGCATGCAGGCATTTTTTAATCGTTAAAGACAAACCCAGGACTAGTGTGGATTCTGTGCCCAACTGTGTGTCACTCAGCGTCTACAGTGGGGCAGCGCAGGCTTCAAGGTTCTGAAACCCAATCCCACGTCTGCATGAACCACTAGCCTCTCAGAGCCCAGCACGCTTTAGAACCGTTAAATTCATGGGCGATGTCCTAACCAAAGAAATCAATTTCTGTCTTGAAAGGGAAACAGGTTCCCCTCTTTGAGATGGAAGGCGTAAGTGTATGTTTTGAAAGTTGTTAGCACAGCAATAAGGAATTCATATTCATATTCAGGGACTGGGGTGATTAATAACCAATAATTCTTAACAAGAGTCTGTTTTATTGATACATGACAGCTGTCAGCCCACAGGCATCGTGTGTAGCAACTGGAATGTCTTCATTTCATTCAACCTGAAACACGACTCTCAGGATGGTTCCATGAGTCTCTTGAGTGGTGTAACCAGCCTTAGAAATTGAAAACAGCAGACCCAAAAAGGGTGATCAAAGGAAATGAGAAAATATATCGACGATCATTTTCTGACAAAAGATATACAATATTTATGGGGCTTTCTTTTGCCTTTCAAAAAATATTTTGGTCTTTTTTTTTTCTTACTACACAGTGTAAGTAGTACATCATGATTCTTTTTGATCATCAAGACCAATAGTCATAGCCTGAAAAGATCGTCTTATGCAAGTCTCTCCATTTCAAAATTGGAACTGTCCTCCTGAATCCATCTCCTATCACTGGAAAAAAAAGTTCATGAAAGAGCTCTTTGGGATTTTCGGTGGAGGTTTAGAGCTTTTGTTAGGTTGAGGCAGGCTCCAAGGATAGGAGAGACGCTGAGCAAGAGAGGAAGAGGAGGAGAGAAGGTTAAGAATAGAGAACTGGAAGAGAAGCCAGAGAACAGAGATGCCGAGAGGAAGCGATAAAAGCCCAACAAGTCTGCGTGCTGAGCAGCGGGGTCCACCGTTGGGGAGAAGCCCGTGCAGCGATGGCTGGGAAAAGGGGCTTGAGAAAGGAAGCCCCGTGTGGAGGCTTTGCTGGGATCAATCACACCTCCCTTATTCACTTCTTTGCTTCCCCAGCCGCATCCATTTCTGCCCTCCTCTCTGCCTGGGAGGCTGACCTCCGTGGTCCTCCAGATCCTTTGCCAGTGGCTGCATTTAGATTCAGCCAGCGGGAGCAAGTCTAAGCAGGAAATCAGAGGATGGGAAGTGAGACAGGCCAGAACATCGCTTCTGTCACCCCTCAGGCCACATGTCCACCACTAGCTTCATCTCGGGAGATGACCTCTCCCTCTAGGAAGCCCAGCCTCACCATCAGCCTTCACCTGCAAGAAGCATTTCCTCTTCTTGCCCTTTCAGGCTAAGTCCTCAGCACAGGAAGTGTTTCAGAAAGGCCTCTCAAGTCAGTGAAAGAAACGAAAGAAACAAATGTTTGTAACCAGTGGTTAGTTAACAGGTGCTCCCAATATGAACTCATCCCCCCCCCAAAAAAGAGAAAAGGACTAATTCCCCTGTTCCTACAATGGCAGATAAAAGACACCATCATTGCATACTAAGCACCAAGCTAATTTTTTCAAGTAAAGACAAAGCATTCCACCAGACAGAAGAACTGTAAGCCCTGATGAGATGACCTCTCAGAAGAAGGAAGTGATTGTTTTTTCTTTTTAAAAAAACTTTTTATTTTGTTTTGGGAGATAGATGATTAAGAAACAACGCTGTGATAGCTTCAGGTGAACAGCAAAGGAACTCAGCCACACACACGTGTCCATTCTCCCCCAGCCTCCCCCCATTCCAGCTGCCACATAACACCGAGCAGAGTCCCCTGTGCTGAACAGCAGGTCCTTGTTGGTGATCCATGCTAAATGCAGCCGTGTGTCCATGTCCATCCCAGACTCCCTAACGACCCCTTCCCCCATCCTTCCTCCCAGCAACCAGAAGTTCATTATCTAAGTCTGCTTTCTTTCTGTTTTGTAAGTTCATTTGTATCATTTTTTTTAAGATTCCACATAAGGGATGTCTCGCAATATTTCACCTCTGACTTCACTCAGACCAGTCGGTCCTGCCATGTTGCTGCATACGGCACCAGTTTTCATTTTTATGATTGACTAATATTCCGTTGTATATATGTACCACATCTTCAGAAAGAACTAATTTTTGATTAGAAAATAAAAACATTTAGAAATAAGCCAAAGGAGTGTGAACTAGAGCCTCAGACGTAAAGGTGGCAACCAGACTCATTCCTCCATGAAGCGTAACTGGAATCCAAGGACTCTTCTCTGAACCGCACCCCCAGACCAATGTGTGAACTCATCGCTTAAGAAAGGAAGCAACCAAGAAAGAGGACTCAGAAAATTGTGTTGAATTCCTCTGCCGAGCACTGGATTGCCAAAATATTTAAACCAAGGATCTCCAGGCATCCTGGTAAGATAATTTTTTCCCCCATATATTTTAGCCCATAGCCCAATTATAAACCCCCTGAGTTAAATTATGTCCCAGGAATGATCACCTCCAAGAGCAGTTGTGATAAAATTATGGTGAACTCATCAGGAACTTTGTGTGCAGCAAATTGATAAATAAAGTCAGAATGAGGAAAAGTGTCCACTGTGGATGGGTCCAAAATCCCTTCTTGGGAGCAGTTTATCACACGCTATCTGACCTACTTTTCCCATCAGCCACGCCTTCCACTAAAATTGTATTTGAACTCGGGGGTTCACATCACAGACTCAGGACTAGCTTATTCTCTCATAAATTTGAAGAAGACTAAGGGGTCAGTTGGCCAACAAGTGATGGAGAAAATGGAAGAGGAATGTGAAGAGAAATAAGATACCTAGTTTGAAAACAATTTTATCAAGACTTAACATGCTTCTCAAGGGCTTCCCTGGGGGCTCAGTGGGAAAGAATTCACCTGCCAATGCAGGAGACACAGAGACGTGGGTGTGGTCCCTTGGTTGGGAATATCCCCGGAGAAGGAAACGGCAACCTGCTCCAGTATCCTCGCCTGGAGAGTCCCACTGACAGAGGAGCCTGGCAGGCACACAGGCAGCATCCTCCTCAGGGCTGAAGACCTTTATGTGTCAGGCCCAGTAAGCCTCTCAAAGCTTGAAAGGATTCTGATTTGACAGTGGCACTCTTTCTCCTGAAGAAAAGGCTGATAGCCCACTACACACAAGAGCCTCCGAGGCCTCTTCCCCAAATCCAGTTATCCTCTGCAGTAAGCCAAGACTGCGCTGTTTCTCACGACGTCTTGAGCTGTTTCCTGAGCCTGACTGGGATAATTTGCAGACTGTAATGAGAATGTCCCGAAACACCTCAAGGAAGGAATGTGTTGCATGTAAACCGGCTCCTCCATGGAAATCCATATAAGTCCATCGTGTCTGGTCCACGGAACCTCAAGATTCCTTTGCTTTCTCCTTCTCTCTCTTCTTCTGCACGTCTGGGCCAACTCTGCGATATTCGTGTGGGGACAGGAGTTCATTCCTGACCCAAGGATGATCAGTTCACATGGTGAAAAAGGTGAGGGAGCCTCTCCTGTTCCCCTCAGCTACCAGCTTGTCAACAACCTCAGGAGAGGCAGCCTCTTTGAAACGCACCCCAGAGCGTTCACCTCTGCCCCTACAGGGCTGCTTCCTGTTAGGGACCCTGCCGAAGACGTGTTTCCCCCGCTTTTTCCTCTGAGTGTTCTTCGACTTGTAGAAACAATTGTGTGTGCTCAGCCACTCAGTCGCGTCCAGCTCTTTGCGACCCCCTGGACTGTAGCCTACCAGGCTCCTCTGTCCGTGATATTCTCCAGGCAAGAATACTGGGCCAGGTTGCCATTTCCTTCTCCAGGGGATTTTCCTGACCCAAGGATGGGACCAGGTCTCCTGTCTGGGCAGGCAGATTCTTTACCACTGTGCCAGCTGGGAAATGCTAGTGGCAAGAACCCAAACACGTCAATGTTTTCTGGGTCATAGAAATTAGAAGGGGCTAATTTGAATTCTTTTTTCTCCTCTCTTCTTCAAATGTCATATTTCTTTCCAAATTCCATGCCGCTCAAAACATGACCAAGATACATTTTTCACATAAAGCGCGATCTTGTTTTCTTAAGGATGTGCCCGCCACAGAGAGCTAAAGCTTGGCTTGACGCACCTTACCACCAATTGCAACACACACAGGCACCCACACTCATAAGGCATACATGTGTGTTTAGCCTTAGAAGAATGTCAAGAATGTGTTCATTTATTGATGAGGTCATAAAACATATATTCCCCTAAAGGTTTTCACCTCAGCTACTTTAAGGTTGATGGAATTAGGATCTGATTTTTTTTTTTTTTTTTTTATCACACGCTATCTGACCTACTTTTCCCATCAGCCACGCCTTCCACTAAAATTGTATTTGAACTCGGGGGTTCACATCACAGACTCAGGACTAGCTTATTCTCTCATAAATTTGAAGAAGACTAAGGGGTCAGTTGGCCAACAAGTGATGGAGAAAATGGAAGAGGAATGTGAAGAGAAATAAGATACCTAGTTTGAAAACAATTTTATCAAGACTTAACATGCTTCTCAAGGGCTTCCCTGGGGGCTCAGTGGGAAAGAATTCACCTGCCAATGCAGGAGACACAGAGACGTGGGTGTGGTCCCTTGGTTGGGAATATCCCCGGAGAAGGAAACGGCAACCTGCTCCAGTATCCTCGCCTGGAGAGTCCCACTGACAGAGGAGCCTGGCAGGCACACAGGCAGCATCCTCCTCAGGGCTGAAGACCTTTATGTGTCAGGCCCAGTAAGCCTCTCAAAGCTTGAAAGGATTCTGATTTGACAGTGGCACTCTTTCTCCTGAAGAAAAGGCTGATAGCCCACTACACACAAGAGCCTCCGAGGCCTCTTCCCCAAATCCAGTTATCCTCTGCAGTAAGCCAAGACTGCGCTGTTTCTCACGACGTCTTGAGCTGTTTCCTGAGCCTGACTGGGATAATTTGCAGACTGTAATGAGAATGTCCCGAAACACCTCAAGGAAGGAATGTGTTGCATGTAAACCGGCTCCTCCATGGAAATCCATATAAGTCCATCGTGTCTGGTCCACGGAACCTCAAGATTCCTTTGCTTTCTCCTTCTCTCTCTTCTTCTGCACGTCTGGGCCAACTCTGCGATATTCGTGTGGGGACAGGAGTTCATTCCTGACCCAAGGATGATCAGTTCACATGGTGAAAAAGGTGAGGGAGCCTCTCCTGTTCCCCTCAGCTACCAGCTTGTCAACAACCTCAGGAGAGGCAGCCTCTTTGAAACGCACCCCAGAGCGTTCACCTCTGCCCCTACAGGGCTGCTTCCTGTTAGGGACCCTGCCGAAGACGTGTTTCCCCCGCTTTTTCCTCTGAGTGTTCTTCGACTTGTAGAAACAATTGTGTGTGCTCAGCCACTCAGTCGCGTCCAGCTCTTTGCGACCCCCTGGACTGTAGCCTACCAGGCTCCTCTGTCCGTGATATTCTCCAGGCAAGAATACTGGGCCAGGTTGCCATTTCCTTCTCCAGGGGATTTTCCTGACCCAAGGATGGGACCAGGTCTCCTGTCTGGGCAGGCAGATTCTTTACCACTGTGCCAGCTGGGAAATGCTAGTGGCAAGAACCCAAACACGTCAATGTTTTCTGGGTCATAGAAATTAGAAGGGGCTAATTTGAATTCTTTTTTCTCCTCTCTTCTTCAAATGTCATATTTCTTTCCAAATTCCATGCCGCTCAAAACATGACCAAGATACATTTTTCACATAAAGCGCGATCTTGTTTTCTTAAGGATGTGCCCGCCACAGAGAGCTAAAGCTTGGCTTGACGCACCTTACCACCAATTGCAACACACACAGGCACCCACACTCATAAGGCATACATGTGTGTTTAGCCTTAGAAGAATGTCAAGAATGTGTTCATTTATTGATGAGGTCATAAAACATATATTCCCCTAAAGGTTTTCACCTCAGCTACTTTAAGGTTGATGGAATTAGGATCTGATTTTTTTTTTTTTTTTCACAACAGTCTGAAAAAATAGTTGAGACTTGGAAAAAAATCATGTCCTACCCATGAGAAATAAATATCAAAATGACATGTAATAGATGTTTAATAAGGATCTAGAAAATATAAAACTATGTCAGTCACCAGTTGTTACTCAAGTTAGTACTGATACATATACATCTGTGTGTATAGTATATGCTTATATGAGTATGTATCAGTATTAACTTGATACATATACATGCGTGTGTATAGTATGCACTTATATGAGTATTTATGTTTATATGAAAATATGATTTAGTATGAAGTTAAATCTCTTATGGCATGTGGTAGAAAATTCCAGCTATAAAAAGACCCTCTCTTATTCTTCTAAATTTTTATTGAAGTATAGTTGATCTACCATGCTGTGTTAGTTTCAAGCATACAGCAAAGTCATTCAGCTATACAGATATGTGTATCTCTTCTTTTTCAGTCTTTGCCCTTACAGTTTATTACAAAACACTGAGGACAGTTCTGTGTGCTGCTCGGGAGGCCCTGTTAGCCGTCTATTTTGTATATAATTGTGTATATCTGTTAATCCCAAACTCTTAATTTATCCCTCACCCTGCTTTTCCCCTTTGGTAATCATAAATTTGTTTTCTATGTCTATGGAAGACCCTGACTTCTGAGGGAAAAATTGGGGTGGCAGGCAGATTCAAAGATGTAGCTGCATTTTGGATCAGGCATCTAAAGAACAACCCAGAGCAATCATTTTCTGCTTCCTGTCCATCACGCTTTTCGCATATTTCTTGTAGTTAGCTGCCTGCCTGGCCGGTTCTCGCAGCACTCATGCCCCGGCTGTCTCGTGAGCGCTGAATGACGGTCACCTTCTTCTCTGAGACTCAGCCTGATGCGCGTCTTCTAAGCCCCACCAGGCTCTGCTCTGGCACCGAGAGGAGGAGACAAACCAACAGGGTCTCCCCGCCCGACTCCCTGGCAGGAGGCCGCCTGCTCCCCGGGGAGGGTGAGGACAGGGCCCGGGGAACCGGGTGACCTCCACTCCCCGACGTGGGCTGAGTGAGTCACACCCAGACCTGCCGTTGCTTCTCCTAGCTGGGTCTGGCAAGCCCGACAAACAGGCAGTTTGCCTTTTGATGTGTCCAGACGCAAGAGTGATTCAGCCTGGCCCTCTCTGGAGGAAGCGTGGAGAAGCTCTGGAGGGCAGGCAGGCTTTGTGAGGTCTCTGCTCCACAAACCCGGGATGAGGGCTCCTCAGTCACTCGCCCCCCTCTTTCCCTGAAAGAACAGGAGGATGAATCACCGGCTTGAAGGAGCCTGTTCTTTCCTTCCTAATAAACAGAATTCAAGCCTCCAAGCCCCACTGAACATTCCCTCTGACACGGCCCGTCTCCCCGCAGCCGGAAGGCATCGGACGGCGAGGAGCGGTGCTTTGCCCAGGTAAACACACTTTCCTTGTCAACTGCAGGCTGTTTTCCACACGGGGGTTCTAAACCTGGGAGGCGGTTGAAGCAAGATCTGTGAACTCTGGAAAGACCGTCGCCATCTGGGTGGATGTGTGTGTGTGCGGATTTCTGGGGACGAGATTCACGGCTGGGAGCTCGTGTTTCTTAAGTTTGTGCTCGGAAGCAGGCCCTGTCCTCAGCACTCACTTAACCCTCCCGACTCACTCGGGAGCTGGTGCTGCTATTTTCCTTACCCCCATCTTTCGAATCTCAAATTAACCAACCGATAAAACCAACCAACAACCACGAGACGCTGGATCCAGCACGTGAGCTCCTGCAGTGAGACAGACGCAAAGCAACTGATGATGTGTCCTGGGTTCTGGCTTCCCTGCTGACTCAGACGGTAAAGAATCTGCCTGCAATGCAGGAGACCCAGGGTTCAATCCCTGGGCTGGGAAGACCCCTGGAGAACACAAAGGCTACCCACTCCAGTGTTCTTGCCTGGAGAATCCCATGGACAGAGGAGCCTGGTGGGCTATAGTGCATGGGGTCGCAAAGAGTGGGACGTGGCTGAGCTACTAACACTTCCACTTTCACTTAACTGAAGCTAGTCTAAGTGGGAAACTGTGAAGAGAATTTAGACCCAACAAAGGAGAAACAGAAAGTGATCTGGGCTATCTGTTGCTTAGGCTGCCAGGTTGTTCAGCATACTTTCCTGGGCTTCGTAGGTACAGCTCATGTAAAATCTCACAAGCAACAGCTGCCTGCAAAATTCATCTAATATCCCCAGAAACTGGGCTTCCTCCCTTGGATCTTCGATGTCCCTGGACAAAGATACTCTGTCTCCCCACCGTCGTTTCACAGAGTATATTCTCTAGGGACACACAGCTAGAGATGGGTCTTCATAGGCACAAGTTCACATTTAATGAGACAAGCATTGTCCACAGTCCACTGTTTTCTCTCCCAATGTCACGTGGGATACGAGTTTATCCTTGGTTCCCAGGTGGTTCAACCAGTAAAGAATCTGCCTACAATGCAGGAGAAAGTGAAAGTGAAAGTTGCTCAGCCGTGTCCTACTCTTTGCAACCCCATACAGTCCATGGAATTTTCCAGGCCAGAATACTGGAGTGGGTAGCCTTTCCCTTCTCCAGGGGATTTTCCCAACCTAGGGATCAAACCCAGGTCTCCCGCATTGCAGGCAGATTCTTTACCAGCTGAGCCACAAGGGAAGCCTAATAGAGTTTTGCCAAGAAAATGCACTGGTCATAGCAAACACCCTCTTCCAACAACACAAGAGAAGACTCTACACATGGACATCACCAGATGGTCAACACCGAAATCAGATTGATTATATTCTTTGCAGCCAAAGATGGAGAAGCTCTATACAGTCAACAAAAACAAGACCAGGACCTGACTGTGGCTCAGATCATGAACTCCTTATTACCAAATTCAGACTCAAATTGAAGAAAGTAGGGAAAACCGCTAGACCATTCAGGTATGACCTAAATCAAATCCCTTATGATTATACAGTGGAAGTGAGAAATAGATTTAAGGGCCTAGATCTGATAGATAGAGTGCCTGATGAACTATGGAATGAGGTTCGTGACATTGTACAGGAGACAGGGATCAAGACCATCCCCATGGAAAAGAAATGCAAAAAAGCAAAATGGCTGTCTGGGGAGGCCTTACAAATAGCTGTGAAAAGAAGAGA
>SJYT01029302.1:42766-76352 GCA_006410635.1 Cephalophus harveyi | reverse complement strand
TGAAGGAGATCAGCCCTGGGATTTCTTTGGAAGGAATGATGCTAAAGCTGAAACTCCAGTACTTTGGCCACCTCATGAGAAGAGTTGACTCAATAGAAAAGACTCTGATGCTGGGAGGGATTGGGGGCAGGAGAAGAAGGGGACGACCGAGGATGAGATGGCTGGATGGCATCACAGACTCAATGGACGTGAGTCTGAGTGAACTTCACGAGTTGGTGATGGACAGGGAGGCCTGGCGTGCTGCGATTCATGGGGTCGCAGAGTCGGACACGACTGAGCGACTGAACTGAACTGATTCTTGCTTGGGAAATCCCATGGACAGAGGAGCCTGGCGGGCTACAGTCCATGCGGTTGCAGAGTCAGATGCAACTTAGAGAACTAACCACCACCATCATCGTGGTCACAGGCTCTGGTGGAAGGAGTCAAGCTCTGGAATCAGGCCTGTCTGTTATTTAATGGCTGGAAGCAAGATGCCCATAAAAAACATTAGCCATGGAAGTGTTGGTTGTCCTAGTATTATTTATACTACCTATGGACTTTGTTTATGGGCCAGATACTGTGCTAGAAGAGCGACATGTGTTACATCGTTTAATCCCCACAGCTTTCCACCGGAGGGACTCTTATCATCTATGTTTTGCTGATAAAAAAAAAACAGAAGTGGCCAGAAGTTGGGTAAGAAGTTGACTAAAGCCACACACGACAGAAGCTCCAACCGGGAACTGAACTAACATGACCGTCGCGCGAGATGTCTGTTCACCGCTGGGTCTGGGAGTGTGTATCTGTGTGTACAAGTGTGTATGTGTCTAACTGGTCACCCACAATTTTTTCGGTGAAAACTCACATTTCTATCCCCTGTTCTTCAATTATAACGTATCTTTCCAAAACGGTTTGAAGCCTAGAAACTAGTTTAGCATTTCTTTGATTGATGTCGTCTGCTTAATGACTTTATTGATGAGTGTTTTAAAGTAAACACATTTGTTCACCAAAGAGGAAAAACAATAATCTGGGGAAAGTGCCTTGCCTTAAATGAAAGACTGAACCTGAAACAGAAATCCACAGGTTCATGACTCACCCCTGACTCACTCTCCGAGTCTGCTCGGAAATCCAGGAGAAAGACTTACAGCCCAGCTGGGTGTCGCACGGCTGTTTGTCTGGTTGTTGCCTTCAAGATGCAAGGGCGGAATCAAGACACAGAATCAACAGTGCGTGAGAAATGAAAAACCAGCCTTGCAGGCCGTGTCTTGTTCCAAGTTCAGAGGTGGAGATGGTTCCGGTGGCTGCTTTCATGGAGAAAAGAGTAGTATTGTTTATTAATGGTTTACCAAGTTGTATTTTTTGCTCTATTTTTGAACTTTGCTAAGCAAAAAGCTGCACCTTCTGAACCCGGACTCTGAACGTCCTCTCTCTAGTTTACTATAAAAAGAAGATTCTTTAATAAAAGTGAGGGGTGGGATGAGAGTTTAAAACATTCTTTAACCTTAATAGCTTTCCCTGTGGTTCCTGAATTTATGGCTAAACCAGCACTAGGGGGTGAATGGCAGGCAGGAAACGCAAGTAAAACATTGCCTTCATCTGAGGTCCTGGTTCATGATGAATAAGTAAGGAAATTATCACACCAAGGGCGGCTGACCTAAGTAAACAGGGCAGCCTTGGAAGAAAAACAACACTTGACAGGAAGCGAGATGGGAGCTCTGCTGTCAGGAAATGTGTGGAGTGCTGGAAGATTCTGCAAGCCAGGTCACAAGCAGGCAGGCTCTGAGCCAGCTGAGGGCCTCGGGAAGGCTTTGCTCGGCTTTCAGGGTGTGTCTTAAACTTTTGAATTCACCAACGGTTTTTAAAACTCAGGAGGTTCCATTCTCCAACCTGGGATCTCCACTCCTGTTGGAAAGCAGCTCCCGCGGCATCGTCCGTGCGGCCTGGTAACGGAACCCCCTCTGAGGAGGTCAGGTCCTCTCCGGTTTGCCCTGCGCCCCACCATCCCCCGTGGCCTCCCACTGCTCTGTTTCACTCGCTGACACTTGCCTCACCTTCTACGCCCTTGTGGCGTTAGCATGTGTTAAAGGACCAGGCGCAAGTCCTTCTTTTAACTCCAGTCCCCATGCCTGTCCCTCCAAAATGAAAAAGAAAAAAAACAGTTGAACAAGTAAAAGTCTATCTATAGATTTCTTCAGCTGTGAAACTCTGTAAGAGGAGAGCCCCGCATCCCGCACATCTCATGTCCTGAAACATGTGCCCCGAGCGTCTGCTGCTCAGCCCCCAACAGGCGCCAGAGAAGAAAGGTGCCTCGTCCTCTAGAGTCGGTCTCATTTCCCTAGCGATTAGCAACAGGCATGCTCACGGAAACCTCTGGAAAAGCGCCCTCGCTCTTGTGATGTTCCCCTCCACGGTTAAAGTGCAGGACTCCTTACAGCGTTGCTTCATGACTAACAAAGGCTGGGTTTGTGCTTCCCTTTGAGCAGCTCCTCAGCACTCACTGTCGATGCAGGAAACTTCAGGCAACAAGGAGATGAGGCAGCGCCCCCAGAGGCCCTGCACCCCGACCAGAGAGCCTGCCCTCCCCTTCATGGCTTTTCAAACACGTCCGAGAGACAACCTGCAGCCTGTCCACAGTAGGCACTCCGACCCCAGGATGCTCAGCCTTTATCAAGCACTCAGTGAGAGAGACAGGGAGGGGGGGGAGCTGCCCTGCTCATTGACTCCTGCAGAGATACAGTTCCTAGAAAAGTTACTGAGAGCACAGTGGTGAGGGGCTCACCTCCCCAGCCCAGAGGTGAGCAACCGACAGACAGCAGTGACCCTGACCCACCTTTCAGTGGCTTCTCCATCAGGGGGCAAGAGTATAAAATGACACCCGCCCCGCAGGAGGACACCCGCCCCGCAGGGGGACACCCAGCCCGCAGGGGACACCCGCCCTGCAGGAGGACACCCGCCCCGCAGGGGGACACCCAACCGTATTTACTGAAAGCCAGGAGCACTAGCCTCTGTCACCTGCTTGACACCCTCAGCACACCACGGGGCTGGCAGGACCTTGGTTCCCAGCCGGGGCTTGAACCTGTGCCCTCGGCGGTGAAACCACGAAGTCCCAACCACCAGACTACCAGGGAATTCCATCTTGCTTTTTTTTAATGAGAACCAGTAATGGGCTCAGAGGTGTTAAGTAACTTTTGCAAGGCCACACGGCAGTGAAATGTTGGAGCCAGAGTCTGAATCTAATGTTTGCCATCCTAACCACACTACTATCTACTTATTTAATGTTCGTGAAAATATTGGAAGTGGATGCTATCGATGGCTCCATTTTACAGATGAGCAAACTAACAGGTTTGAGCAAACTACAGATGAGGCACTAAACAGTTGAATAACTTGTCTCAGGTCACCTGGGTCAGCATGCCAGGCACTATACAGAGTCCTCCACACACAGTTCCGTTTGATCTTTGCAAACCACTTCAGTTCAGTTCAGTCGCTCAGTCGTGTCCGACTCTTTGCGACCCCATGAATCACAGCACGC
The DNA here is from genome assembly GCA_006410635.1 of Cephalophus harveyi. Taxonomy (NCBI): domain Eukaryota; kingdom Metazoa; phylum Chordata; class Mammalia; order Artiodactyla; family Bovidae; genus Cephalophus; species Cephalophus harveyi. The sequence goes on along the minus strand of SJYT01029302.1, from coordinate 72,847 downwards.
CAGGCCTCCCTGTTCATCACCATCTCTCGGAGATGTTTTCCAAATTTGCTGGCAGATTGAGTGCAGCACTTTCACAGCATCATCTTTCAGGATTTGAAACAGCTCAACTGGAATTCCATCACCTCCACTAGCTTTGTTCATAGTGATGCTTTCTAAGGCCCACTTGACTTCACATTCCAAGATGTCTGGCTCTAGATTAGTGATCACATCAACATGATTATCTGGGTCGTGAAGATCTTTTTTGTACAGTTCTTCCGTGTATTCTTGCCACCTCTTCTTAATATCTTCTGCTTAAAGGGATTATCACTCCATGTTATAAATCGGGACACTGAGACTTGCAGACATGCTGTAAGCTGCTTCCAGTTGTCACCACTTCATCTCTAAGTCGTGTCCAACTGTTTTGTGACTCCGTGGATGGTCGCCCGCCCAGCTCCTCCGTCCACGGGATTCTCCAGGCAAGAATACCATTTCCTCCTCCAAGGCATGTTGCTGACCCAGGGAATGAACCCACATCTCTTGCATCTCCTGCGCTGGCAGGCAGATTCTGTATCACTGAGCCACCTGGGAAGGCCTGCTTCTAGTTACACAGCGGTGATACAGTGTTCCTGCGATCCAGGTCTGGCTATGGCTGGCCACAGAGCCCTTAACTGCCCCAAACCCAGCAGCCGCCTCCCCCTGTTCCCCAGGCCCACATCATAAATGGCCTCTTCTCTCCCTCCCCTGGGTCTCTTTTTCTCACCAGTGTAAAAAGCTAGGATTCTTTAGAGCTGGCCTCACACTGGGACTAAACTTTAATCTCAGGAACTCACTCAAAGGTCACAGGTCCTGAACAGAGACCTGGAGGTCTGCCAATGATTGCCAGCTGAACCTCGTTACCTCTGCAACTCACTGCAGTCACTGGGTTCACATATTACAAAACCCAGTGACATCTTCTGCTGGCCCTTGAGGCAAACAACTAAAAACTGTTCTCTCACCAAACAAGTAGAAAACTCAGAGAGAAAAGTTCAACCCTTTGAAAAGTCTTCATGTAAACGTAATTGGTCCCAGCTAAGAGACTGATCAGTTAGCTTTATAAACTTACCTAAAAGGAACAGTTTTCTCCCTAAAACTTGGAAAAGATCAGGAAGCTCCAAGTAGATAAATGCTGAGATTCAGTCTGTATCACTTAGGGTTTGTTCAGTGAAGCAGAACCAGAGTGAGAGATCTAGAAAAGGGATTTCTTATGGAACTGGACATTATCCAACAGTGGAAGCAGAGTAAGGCCTCTCCAGTCAGGGTTTCTTCACCTCCCTCTTCTAAATCCAGTGCAGATTTCTCTTGCAGGTACCCCTGACTGTGTTCTTGTGTGAGAGAAACCTCTTGTTCATGGGCGATACTTGTTGAGGGTTTTAGAAGTAAAACGGTGTGATGTCTGCAATTTGCTCCCAAATAATTTTGCAGAAAAATAATGTTTGTATATACTATATTGGGCTTCCCAGGTGGTGCTAGTGGTAAAGAACCCACTTGCCAATGCAGGAGACGTAAGAGAAGCGGGTTCGATCCCTGGATTGGGAAGATCCCCTGGAGAAGGGTATGGCAACTCACTCCAGTATTCTTGCTTGGAGAATCCCATGGACAGAGGAGCCTGGTGAGCTACAGTCTAAATGGTCACAAAGAGTGGGATACGACTGAAGTGACTCAGCACACGTGCATATACTATATAACGGGCTTCCCAGGTGGTGCCGTGGTAAAGAGCTTGCCTGCCAGTGCAGGAGGTGCGAGAGACGTGGGTTCATCTCCTGGGTCAGGAAGATCTCCTGGAGAAGCAAATGGCAACCTGCTCGAGCATTCTTGCCAGGATAATCCCATGGACAGGGGAGCCTGGCGGGCTACAGTCCATGGGGTTGCAGAGAGTCGGACACAGCTGAGTGCGTGCACACACATTATATTAATACGCACAGTACATGCAACATAATACATGGCCTCAGAGGCAGGAACAGGAGACGTGGCAAAAGGTGAATTAGAACATGGGCAAGAGGTGAAAACGGCATTCCTGGTGTTCACAGAACGTCCTTTCCCAACATGTTTGCAGTTTGAGATTTTCAAAATAGAAAACTGAAATTTTTTTCAAAAGTGCCTGAATGAATGCATGGACCAAGAAAATGCCACATATACACACAGCAGAATATTATTTGGCCTTTAAAAAGAAGGAAGTCCTGCCAAGTGCAGAAACATGGCTGAACCCTGAGGACACTGTGCCAAGTGAAAGAAGCTGTTACAGGGCAGATATCCACCCCTATGGATGACCCATCTACATGGTCCATATAGGCCTGATCCACCTGGATGACAGCTTAAACCTAATTAAGCTCACAGAGCAAAGGACAGGATGGTGGAGGCCAGTTGCCTAAGGGTGTGCCCGTTATGTAAGATGAGTAACTTCTTGACTGTGCTGCACAGCATGGGGTCCAGAGATAACAGCACAGCCTTACACACTGAAATTCTGGTAAGAGGGTGGATCTCACGTGAAGTGTTCTTATTGCAATAAAATTCAAAAACAATTTTTTAACCCAACCCACCACAAATCCATCCACAAGAGGAGAATTGTTTTGAGCTTCCACCTGGCTTCCTGGGAAGATAAGCCCTTCAAGGAATACAGGGGCCCTCCCTGTCTTTGCTGAGTCAGTTCAGGGTTAGACATTTCACCTTTCACAGGGTGCTGAGTCCGTAACTTATGAGATATTGTGTACAACATTATCTGCTTTGGATTTAACACACATTGTAATGCGCTGCTTTACTCACACACACAGCCGCGGTCTTGTCCCCGCTGACACTGATCTCAGCCGTGAACTTGATGCCGCACTTGCCCCTGCTGTCAAGTCACCCTTGAACCGGAAGGTCGCACACCTCCTTGGCCTCCCTGAACCTCCCGCAGGAGGGCAGGGGTGGCCGCCAGGCCTGCGTCCCTCTGTGGGTCTCGCCCTCCTGCGGCCTGGCTGGGGCGAGCGGCGGAAACACGCTGCGCGAGGCGGGCGGCGGCGCTGTGCCCCCGGCCCGGGGCTCGGCCCCCCGGCGGCGCGCGGCCCTCGCCCTCCGCTGTCCCCCGGGCGGCGGCCGCGCACAGGCTGGCGGAGGGGACGCAGCCCCGGGCCGCGCGGCCGATGAGTAACTCACCCCGGCGGCCGCCGCGCGCGTCAGGACCTCCCTCCCCGCCCGGCGGAAAGCAAGCTGCGGCCCTCGGAGCCGAAATGCATCAGCCCCAAACCCTCGCCGAGCCTTCGGAGCAGGAAGAACCGCTGCTCTGAGCACGCGCGTCTCGGCCGAAGCGATGAACGCGCCTTACCGTCCCAACGCGTCCATCTGTAGGAGACAGGAAAGAGGAGAGGGGACAGACGAAACACGCAGCAAACGTGAGCTCGAATTTCTGAAGCATCTCGAGCATTCACAGGAGCATTCGCCTCCCAGCTCTGCCAGATCTGCGCGCCGCCGTTCAGGCCCTAATACTTTTCTGAGAAAGAGAACCGTACAGGGAGAGCTGAACTGTTCCCACTTGGGGCTTCGCAGCGGCTCAGGGGTAAAGAATGCGCTTGCCATGCAGAAGATGTGGGTTCGATCTCTGGGTGGGGAAGATCCCTGGAGGAGGAAATGGAGCCCCACCCCAGGGCTCTTGCCTGGAGAACCCCGTGGACAGAGGAGCCTGGTGGGCTGCAGTCCACACGGCCACAAAGCGCTGGACGTGACTTAGCGACTAAACAGTGACGAGTCCCTCCTTCCTCTTTCCTCGGAGACAGCGGCTCTGCGACTGCGGTGTCCGTCACTCCCAAGCATGTCTTATGATCACCACCTATGCTGCTGCGTCGCTCCAGTCGTGTCCGACTCTGTGCGACCCCAGAGACGGCAGCCCACCAGGCTCCCCCGTCCCTGGGATTCTCCAGGCAAGAACACTGGAGTGGGTTGCCATCTCCTTCCCCAATGCATGAAAGTGAAAAGTGAAAGGGAAGTTGCTCAGTCGTGTCCAACTCTCAGCGACCCCATGGACTGCAGCCCACCAAGCCCCTCCATCCATGGGATTTTCCAGGCAAGAGGACTGGAGTGGGGTGCCTTCTCCTATGCACATATCCATAATACGTGGTATTGTTTCACGTGTCTTTCTGTAATTTGCTCTTTATTCAACAGAATGCTCTTGAGATCTTGCCTTGCTGATACAGTTCATTTGGGCTCCAGCTCACTAGTTTTAACGTTGGTGTAAGGTTCCGTTGAATGACTTTGTCCCGATCTGCTTACCCGTCATCTCGCTGCTGGGCCTTCGGTTGGTGTCCAGTGCTCACGCTCTCACGTCACCCTGCTGTCAAGGTCGGCGCGCTCGGTGCGAGGGCTCCTCCCGGACGTCACTGCGCTGCTGGGCTGCACTTCCGCTTTCTGATTAGACCCCCTCAGGTGCCTCCGCCAGGGGGCGCAGTCCTGGCCCCTGCTCGTCCTGTGTGACGTTCCTGCTGCGGCGCGTTTCAGCACGATCTTATTCCAGATTCTTGGTCCACACTCAACCCAGTGAACCAAACCCCTGAATTAAACTGAGTACCTATAATTCACTGGGGGAAAACACTCTTATAAACATGTCACTTAAAATAGCATCACTTTTATCCCTTATTCCTTATACGTATATTTGTATTCTATATAAAATGCACTTACCTCTGGAATAAAGTAACAGCCTTCTAACATAAATGTCAACATCATGCTAATAATAGTCATTTTAAAATAACAGCTAATATATATTGAGTATGGACTGGGCGTTAGGAGTTTTCTGCGTTCAATAAATGCAATACCTCACCGTGACACCCTTACTTAGACACTATTATTATTATCCCAGTCTTGTCAAGGACCTCTTGTTGTTGTTCATTGTTGCCGTGTAGTCGTTCAGTCACGTCTGACTCTGTGACCCCGTGGACTGTAATGCACCAGGCCTCCCTGTCCATCACCAACTCCTGGAGTTTGCTCCAATTCATGTCCATAGAGTCAGTGATGCCATCCACCCATCTCATCCTCTGTCGTCCCCTTCTCTTCCCACCTTCAATCTTTCCCAGCATCAGGGTCTTCTCTAGTGAATCAGCTCTTCGCATCAGGTGGCCAAAGTACTGGAGCTTCAGCTTCAGTATCAGTCCTTCCAATGAATATTGAGAGTCAGTTTCTTTTAGGGTTGACTGGTTGGATCTCCTTGCAGGCCAGGGGACTCTCAAGAGTCTTAAGGAACTTGGCCAGAGCCATATGGCAAGGAATTGGTGAACTCAGAAAATTTATTCCTTTGCCTCCATTTCCTCACCTGTAAAAAGCAGGAAAATCATCACACTGGTCTGCTAAGGATGGATCTGATGATACAGTACAGGTAACACAGAACAGTCTCAAGCGCATGGAAAGCCCTTCAACAATGATTAGCCATCATTATTTTTCTGTTTATTAACTCTGCTGTTTAAGAATGTTATAAATAAACTTCTTAATAGTAAAATGAAAAGCTAGAATTGGAGGCCTCTGCTGTCACAAGTATTTCATTCTAAGGGCTTCAAATAATTCTGACCACCGCTGTCTCTGCTCAGTGTGCCTCTGTCAGTGCAAGACGGTGCTCACTTTGGGTCTGGCCTATAAGCAGCCTCACTAGTTATTCTGAGCACCGTTACTGTTAAAATCCACAGGGATAAGCAATGCAATTGAATGTGTACACCCAGTTCAAAAGAAGGAGAAATGACTGAATAATCGCCTAGGCCTCCAGAGAGGAACGGTAAAGAGGTTTTGCTTCATCAACAACCTTCCATCATATTTAGAAAAATGTTGCTGACCTCTGAAGAACTAGCCAGTATACAAGATATTCAAATATATTTGAATCATAGGATTTCAGGTCTAGAATAGCTTCAGAGATGACAGAGTTAAAATAGTTTCAAAGCATCTTTTAAGTGAGTTTGGGAAACACCCCATCTCGGGGATTTAGACCACACGCTGGCACATGAAAGGCTCTAGGAAATCCTGTAACGATCTTTAAGTCAGTTTCATTTTCTTGGCTCTCACATCCCTCACTGACTGGATCTCAGCATCCTTCCTTTGTCGAGACCCCCTGCCCATCCTTGGGGACCAGCGTCCCACAGACCTCGTTCCCTTTAGGGCTCACTGAGCTAAAGAAGCTATTTTGCACAGGAGGAGACAGGCCCAGAGCAAGAGGGCAGCTGAAGGATGGGGCTCGCCAGTGCAGGGTCCAGCCTTTCCACGTCATTTCCCTTTCGGAAAGATAAGAGCTCCTTACCTAACCCTGCCACATCCCACTGCCGGGAAGAAGCAAGTCACAGATCTCGGCATCTGTGCTCGCAGTCAAACGCTTCCCCTGCTCTCCTACTCGAATGGTGGCCGTGTTCAGTGGCTAAGCCGTGTCCAACCCTTCTGCGACCCCAAGGACTGTATAGTCTGCCAGGCTCCTCTGTCCACGGGACTTCCCAGGCAAGAAGACTGGAGTGGGGTCCCATTTCCTTCTCCAGGGATCTTCCCGACCCAGGGATCAAACCCGTGGCTCTTACATCTCCTGTACTGCCTGCGGACTCTTTACCACTAGCGCCACCTGGGAAGCCCAGTGATATCATGGCCACCATCTATTGACACCTATGAAGTGCTGAGTAATAGCTTAAATTATTACTGTAATTCTTACAGCCTGTGGTTACTACCCCCATTTTACAGATGAACTAACAGAGGTTTAATAAGAAAACCAGCGGAGCGGGCACTTGCCTCTTTGAAAGCCCTGGTCCTTCTATATATGGCAGTAAACTAACTTAGCTCACCAAGGAAGCCTCTGCTGCTGCTGCTGCTAAGTCGCTTCAGTCGTGTCCGACTCTGTGCGACCCCATAGACAGGAGCCCAACAGGCTCACCCGTCCCTGGGATTCTCCAGGCAAGAACACTGGAGTGGGTTGCCATTTCCTTCTCCATTGTGTGAAAGCGAAAAGTGTAAGTGAAGTCGCTCAGTCACATCCGACTTCTAGCGACCCCATGGACTGCAGCCTACCAGGCTCCTCCATCCATGGGATTTTCCAGGCAAGAGTACTGGAGTGGCTTGCTATTGCCTTCTCCGAAGGAAGCCTCTAGAAGAGACAAAACTTTCCCATTTTTATTAATTACTATTCATTATTCTGCCAAACAAAAAGAATTCCATCTCAATTTACAGGTGCTGGAAAGACTCCGAGACAGAGTAAGCCAGTCTCAAGGTCTCGCGAAAGTTACAGGCACAGCCTGGCCCTGGCTCTTAAGTTCTGCTTTTCCAGCACGACAGGGAATCTGAGCCATCTATCGCGGTCTCCCAGGCCGGTTTGTAGCATCCCAAGCGGGGAGCAACTCGGTTTTGGTGGCAGAGCGAGGCTCGCACCCCGGGCCGCCCCGTCCTGGTGACGTGTCCTCAGGAACGTTAGTGATCCTCTTTGAGACGCGGTTTCCTCGTCTGCAAAGGGCACACCTTGAGCGATGCTTGGCACACGACTGACCTTCAGCGAACGGCCGCGGTTTCCGAGCCGCAGCTGGCGGTCCTCCCCGCGCTGGATCCCCGGCGGCTGCCGCCGACAGCGCTCGGCCCGCTGGCACGTGCCCCTCACCGCGTGGGCACCGCGGACGCGGGCGCCTCTTCGGCCCCTCGGTCTGGACCAGCTGCGGGCGGGGCGCTCCGCCACCTGTGCCCCCGGTGCCCACAGAGGCCTGACGAAAGGCTGACTCGGGCGCCCACCGCGACCCCCCAGGCCCAGGGCGCCCAGCCCGAGCGGCCTCCCGCCTGCGGAGGGGAGGCTGCCCGGCGGCTTCCGAAGATCCGGGCGAAGCTCAGCGGCCGGCGGGCGCTGATCCCGGGTCTTCGGGGGCCGCCCGCCTGGGATGTTCAAAACATCCGCTCAGTCTCACGTTTTAACCTTGTCCACCTGATTCATGCCGCTGTGGGAGACTGGTCCCCTGTGCTCTCAATTCACTCAGCCTAGAGCTTGGGGCAGACAGCATCACGTCCATCACGTCTGCATCTTTGGGTGAGACTTCACTCAGCTTTGGGGCTGTTATTTTTTTTTTAATTTGTGTTTATTTATTTTTTTAATTGGAGGTGATTGCTTTACAATCTTGTGTTGATTTCTGCCATACAACAATGCTAATCGGCCATAACCCTATATAAATAGAGAGCTATAACTACACACACACACACACACAGAGACACACACACACAGACACACAGACACACACACACACACACATACCCCCTCCCTCTTGAGCCTCCCTTCCACCCCTGTCCCATCGCGTCCCTCTAGGTCGACACAGAGCACCGGGCTGGGCTCCCTGGGTCATATAGCAGCTTTCCGCTAGCTATTTTACACATGGAAGTCGGACACGACTGAAGCGACTTAGCAGCAGCAGCAGCAGCAGCAGGGTACTTATGGGCCTCCCTAGTGGTAAGGAATCCACCTGCCAGTGCAGGACACCTAAGAGATACGGTTGGATCCCTGGGTCAGGGAGACCCCCTGGGGGGCACATGGCAACAACTCCAGTGTTCTTCTCTGGAGAATCCCATGGACAGAGGGGCCTGGGGGGCTACAGTCCTGGGGTCGCAGAGTCGGACACGACTGAAGCAACTTGGCACACACACAGTGTGTATATGTCAGTGGTACCTCTCAGCTTTTCCAGCCCTCTCCTTCCCCAGCGGTTTCCACAGGCCCATTCTCTGCGTCTTTGTTCCTGTTGAGCTGTTAATCTTATTAGTTATGCGATCTCCAGGGCTTGTCTTGGAGCTGTGTTGTTCCTTTAAAGAGAAGGGAAAGGGAGGTAGAGAAAAGGGAAATATTTGTGGAGGGGTCAATGGGTTTTTGTGCTGGGATGGATTAACCGCTGGCTTCCCAGGTGGCTCCGTGAGTAAAGAACCTGCCTGCCAGTGCAGGAGACACGAGTGACGCGGGTTCAGTCCCTGGGTCCAGAAGATGCCCTGGAGGAGGGCGTGGCAACCCACTCCGGCATTTTTGCCCGAAGAATCCCATGGACAGGGGAGCCTGGTGGGCTACAGTCCATAGGGGCACCAAGAGTCAGACACGACTGAAGTGACTTAGCACGCGCACACGTACTAAACACAGTGAATCCTCGTGTTCACTCATCAGGGTTTTTGCTCAGAGAAGTCAGGTAAGGCACCTAAGGACACAGCTAGTCAGCAAGGCTCCTGGGGTTTGGATCCGGCTCCACGTTATGCAGAGCCTGAGCTCTTGATCCACATGGCCCAGCCAGCAGCAGCATCTCGGGGAGTCAGTCACGGCCTGGGCTCTCTTACAGTCTGTACTGATGGAGCAGCACAACGAAACCCCAGGCAGTCATGGCCCACGCGGTTAGTCCCAGAAAGCAGGACAAGAAACACAATCCGCTGTTAAAAGTGAATTTCAGATTTTTACACAAATTTCTCTACCATAATTAGGGAGTTCAGTCAAGCAGGGAAGACAGGTGCGAAGCTGGGTTTGGCCGCATAGATGCTGCAGTGAAGCTGGGTTTGGCCACATAGATGCTGCGTGTGGAGCAGACAGCAGCTGGCAGGCAGAGAGGGGGAAGAGATAAGTCCCATGTGCCAGAGGCAGCAGACATTCCAGCAAGACCCTACCCCATCTGCCCACTCCTTCTCTATCTTGCTGACCTCACCTCCAGCTTGCTTTCAATTCTCTTTATGTCCCCCTCCTAGATTCAAGTTGGCTGCAGAACGCACACCCAACAGCATCCCAAGCAGGGAGGCAGAGGAAGAGCTTCTTTCTGTAAAAATCAGGGAAGAAAACCTTCCCCCAGAAGCACTCAGCAGACGTTCCCAACCATACACCCACTGGTCAGGCTGGGTCATCTGCCCATCCCCAGACCCCTGAGCTGGAAGTCTTCTATCTCCCCCGGCTTTTCACCCTTTCTTCAACATTCTGTGTCAACCAGTGAGGACTGCCCATGAGGACTTCAGGTCCCCGGTATCCCCTGACCAGTTTCAGCCAACGGAGGACCACTGCAGAAGGTCCTTGAGAGAAAAGACAGCGATGGAGCAGGGGAAATCCCCCAGAGGAGGCCTTCCCTGGGCGTGCCCTCAGGCTGACTGTGGGCTTCTCTCCTCTCAAGAGGGTCCCCCCTTCTCGCATGCTAAGTTGCTTCTGTCATGTCCGACTCTGCAGCCCGCCAGGCTCCTCTGTCCATGGGATTCTCCAGGCAAGAATACTAGAGTCGGCTGCATTTCCTTCCCTAGAGGATCTTCCTGACCCAGGGTCAAACCTGTGTCTCTTACATCTCCTGCTTGGCAGGTGGGTTCTTTACCACTGTGCCACCTGGGAACCGCGCCCCCCACCCCCGCACTTGAGCCTCCTCAATTCTGTGATGACTCTGCTGATGCCTTTGGCCTTGGGAAGCTACGGCTCTGTCGCTGCTAGCCTGGAACTGCTTCACTCTCCCTTGGAGTCACATATGTTCGCACCTCTATAAATGTTCTAAATAACCCCTCCTAAATCACTTTGTGCCATCTGTAGCTGCCTGGGGTCCTGATTTGCTACAGCTTGTCGTTGCCAAAGAAGAGCCACGATTTAGACCGATCTTGTTTTGTTACTGAACCCAAGCCCGGTCTGCGTGCCACCCAGCAGGCCAATAATCAGGAGGCGAGGCGCTGAGGCACGGGGTAGCAACTCTATTTGGAAGACCAGCCACTGCGAAGACAGTGGAGGAGCGTCCCAGAGTACCACGTCATGGGGGTCTGGATGCGAGGCGCTTTTATAGAGCAGAGACGGGGAGGAGGTGAGGAAGTAAAGTAAAAAGCCCGTGAGTCCTGCGGAATATCTCCTGGCTTGGCCAGCGGCAGGAGGGGGTGTGCTCGTTTTTTCCTTCTCTGCATCTGTTCACAGGTGGGCATTGTCAGTATGCCTCCCCCGGCGCTGAATAAAGGCACTTTAGTGGAACATTCTGGCAGAGAGGCCATTATGTGCTTACAGCTATAGACGGCGTCCATTCAGAAGTTATAATCACAAAAGCCACGGAGAGCTAAGGTTAAAGAAAAAGAAGCAGGCCGACGAGGAGTCAGATTCTGTCCTCTCCTGTCCCAGCTTCACCCCCGGGTTCTTTTACTCGTGTTTGGCTGCGGGGTCTTCCTGGCTGCGCAGGCGCTTCCCGAGCTGCGGCCGGTGGGGTCTTCCTCGCTGCAAAGGCGCATCTCTAGCTGCGGCCGGCGGGGTCTTCCTGGCTGCGCAGGCGCTTCCCGAGCTGCGGCCGGCGGGGCTGACTCTTTAGCTGTGGCGGGTGGGCTGCTCATTGCAGGTGGTTTCTGTCAGCGCCCTTCCCCTAACAGAAGGGGCAAGGTCTTTCTCCATTCTTCGGTACTCTCCTTTCCTGACAGCTAGTATGACAGGGTGGGGGTGGGGGGGTCATGGCTTCACGGTCAGAATTGCTGCAGAAAAAGGTAAGAAGTAGGACCAGCCAAAGGCAGAGGAAGGGGCGGCAAGGGAAAAGGCAAGAGAGGGCGGCTGTGCAGAGTCTCGGGGTAACAGGCAGATCCTGGTCCAGCATGAGTGCCTGGGTCCTGGGACCGAACGTCTAACAGCTGCCATGCTGTGGTCCAAACTGGCGGTCCCTGGACTCAGCAAATGTCCCATCTTGATCTACTCAGCTTCAAGTCAGAACCAAGACCTGGCAGTCCTGGGCACTGCCTTGCAGGGAGAGGCTCCCGCCCAAGTTCATGTAAATCACACATCACTGGACCCAAACATCCCCACACCCGGCTTTCTGACTCCAGCCCTGCTGGAGAACTTGCATTTCTAACAAGACCCCCAGGTGCTACAAATGATGCCTGACATTTTGAGAGCCAGAGCTCTTAATTAGAACCTTTTCTTCGCTATTTTATAGCATTAAGCGGGGGCTTCCCAGGCGGCACTAGAGGTAAAGAACCTGCCTGTCAATGCAAGAGAAGCAAGAGATGCAGGTTTGATCCCTGGGTCAGGAAGATCCCCTGGAGGAGGGCATGGCAACCCACTCCAGTTCTCTTGCCTGGAGAATCCCATGGACAAAGGAGCCTGGTGGGCTACCGTCCATGGGGTCGCAAAGAGTCGAACACAACTGAAGCGACTTAGCAGCAGCAGCAGCATTAAGTGACCAAGACAGGTGTTATTTATTCTAGATGCTAATGATTCAAAGTGTTGATAAAAAAAAAAGACAAATATTGATCGTTCCCCAAAGCCCCCAGCTGAAGGCGCGCTAGGCTTGACCATCTAAAATACTGTCTAACTCTACCACCTGCTGGCGATCTTAGGAAGTACAAGAGATGTCGTCCTGTTTGAAAATGGCTCGCTGCAGATTAACCTTGGCAAAAACACCAGTGTGGGAGACAGTAGCCACCCTCCTCCTCGCCTTCATTAGGGACACACAGATGATTTATGTGGCTAAGCAGTCGCCCCTTAGTTGACGCCTCACTGGTGCCAGGCACAGGAACGTGAAGGGACAGCTAAGCAACGCTCATCCGGCGCGGAGCGGCTGCGCCTCCGCCGGCTTGCTCCTGACCCGCGCTGTTCTGAGCTTCCTGCAGCAGCCAGGAGCGGGGTTTAGGCGCTTGCTGAGTCACTCAGCAAAAAGCGGTGGAGACAGAGTGCAAACCAGGCCGCGTGCCTCCCTAAGTCTCCCTTCTATGCTCCTTCCCGAAGAACAGCTGGAGGAGGTCAGGGGAGGCCGCTCAGTCGTGTCCGACTCTTCGGGACCCCGTGGACCATACAGTCCATGGAATTCTCCAGGCCAGAACACGGGAGTGGGGTGAAGTCCCAGTGAATATGCTTCCGGTCGGTTCACTCACCCTCCCAGAGGAGGAGCCCTGGAATACGCTGGCCGCACAGCGCTCTCCATCCCTTTCATTTCACAGCAGAAAACAGCAGCCAGGGGCACAGAGAGGCGAGGGGCTTGCCCGAGGCCACACAGCTCCCGACGACAGGCCAGCAAGGCCCTGAACTCCTCCAGCCGTTCACCCGGGAGGGGGAGTTGCCACACCTCTTGCACACGGTGGTGTCCCGTGGGAAAAGCAGGACCATGACTAGACCCCCGGTTTTGGACAGTTAGGGCCTCTGATTATATTTGAGGACTATGATTCTAGGAATAAAAACTCGCTAAAAATATCACCTAGGGACCACCACATTCTCCTCTACCTTTTAAAACATTATTTTGTAGCCATTCAAGCTATTAAAATTTTTGGCATGCACTAGCTGGATGATTATTCAGGTAGTGATTTTCCTGTAACCCATTTTCATTTGTCCTTGTCCAAAGTAATATCTGTCAAAGCATGTGTGTGGCGTTACTTGATAAAGCTATTGCTTGATTTAGTCATTTGGAATATACAGAATTTATTTCTGTAAACCCGACAAGCATCTTTCTCTCCATCCCATCGCATTTAGGGGATGTGACGGAGTCCTCAGGAGCCCTGGGACCTGATTCTTCTCCTGGTATTAAATCACATCACCTGCGTTCGTGTGATGGGGAGCAGATGACTAACATTACTGAACCCGTTTTGTCATCTGAAAACTGGGATTATCAATTCTCACTCATATAATTATTGGGACTAAATGAGATAGTCCAGAATTTGACAAGATGCCCCATTCATAGGGGGCTTCCCAGGTGGTGCTAGTGGTAAAGACTCTGCCTGCCAGGTCAGGTACGTAAGAGACACAGGTTCGATCCCTGGATGGGGAAGATCCCATGCAGGAGGGCACGGCAACCCACTCCAGGGTTCTTGCCTGAAGAATCCCATGGACAGAGGAGCCTGGTGGGCTGCAGTCCATGGGGTAGCAAAGAGTCGGACGCGAGTGAGGCGACTGGCATGCACGCTCGCACTGATTCAGAGCGAGTATCCGGTCAATGCCCACTATTATAAAGGGCTGTCCACACTGTGCTTATGAGGCCTAAAGGACCCGTCTCTACTCTCCACCCAGTCATTGCCAGGCGGAAGCGCTGTGCCAACTATTATAAAGGGCTGTCCACACTGTGCTTATGAGGCATCACATTGCAGCTTTTCACAATGAACAGCTGTGAATCCCAAGGCTAGTCATAAATGTGGCATTTCATCGTTTTCTTTGAGAATACAGACCTTTCTTTGGAAGAGGGACTTGTTACCCATTTAACAGGTGGACACACGGAGGCTTAAGAAAAAGTCACTCTCATGAATTCCCTACAGTGTTTACAGGACTCAGCAGGCAGAAGGGCCTTTCTAAATCTTGAAATTAGTAGGAGATTTTCATTTTTATTTTTCTAAATATGTAGCTTGGGAGTTTATGCTGTTGAAAAGGGGCATCCTTTTTCCATATCAGGAAATAAACAAGCCATGAATCCTTAATGCTGCGTCCTAAGGAAATGGACGCTTATCTGACTGAGGATGGTCTCTGTGATTCATGGAGGACAGTCATGACTTCAGGAATAAATTGTTCGCACGGAGAACCCACTTAGAAGTCAAAACCTCATCCATCTTTTCAGGAGGAGGAAATTCAATTTGACCATATTCTTTGAGCTGCTTATGCTGTAGATATAAAAATAAAGCAGCTTTCCAATTTAGAGAGGGCCTTGTGACCCAGAGTGTTCAAGTAATCATATACAAACAGAAAAGCTGCAATTAGGAAAGCAGACTCAGATTCGAGCTCCAGACCCCGTTCGGCGGGGGCTTGTTCTCTGGCTGCGGGAAGGTTGAGTGAAGGGGGCGGTTCCGGTGGAAGCCCGGAGAGCACACCCACTTCTTTGCTGCCCGCAGCCGCTTCTGCGGGGGAGTTCCAGACCGGCGAGCCCGCCGGAGGGAGAGGGAGACGACGGTGCAATTCAAAGAAGGCTGTTTTGCACACACGTCTGATTTAACCCCCTGCTCTGTGTCTCTGCTCGTCCGTATTATTTGATCTTCTCTGGTTAGAAATGCCCCGGCGAATGAACAAAGCCGCAGTCGCGTTGTTGGTGGGTCGCTAAGCTGTGTCGGCCTCCGCGCCCCCACGGACGGCAGCTCGCCAGGCTCCCTAACATTGCAGGTGCCCAGGCGCTCTCAACCCCGGCAAAACAGGGCCCGCGACTCCAGGCTTACGCTGGACATAGGTTGAAACTACTTGAGTAGCCTGAGAATAATACAAAGCCCCTCCTCGCAGCCTCACCCGGGACTTACGGCGACCTGGTTGCTGGGGAACCGCGGAGCCAGCAGGCGTGGTGGGGATGCTCCCGGACCCCAGCCAAGCCATTGGCCTATGTCCAGTCTGACTCCGATTGCCTGCGTTTCTTCAGGCCTTTTCTGTAACCTGCCCGAACTTCTCTGAACATCCATTCTGTCAACTGAGGAAAAGAACTCATTCTACTAATGATTCTGAAAATCAATATTGTGGCTCACCAGAAATATTTTTTACTTGGACCATGATAGAATATAACTGAAATAGAACGTGCCACATAGAGTAAGGAAGGGTGTTTGTTTGTTTGTTTTTCCCAGATGTGTGTGTGTCTCAATGTTTGAGGTGTGCATGGAAACACACCACTTTCACAGACCCTGCTGGTTCCCCACCTCTTTGCAAACAGAGCCCTGTTTGTTTTTCCAGACAGCAGCGCCTCCGGCACTGGGGAGGGAGCCGTGCTTGCCTCAAGCCAGTCTCCACACGTGGCAACGCATTACAATCTGCCAGTGATCTGTCTGCAGGTGAGGGGCTCTTGGAAATAGTTTTCTCCCTGAGTCTGAATATTCATTGGAAGTACTGATGTTGAAGCTGAAACTCCGATACTTTGGCCACCTGATTCGAAAAACTGATTTCATTTTAAAAGACCCTCATGCTGGGAAAGATTGAAGGCAAGAGAAGGGGATGACAAAGGATGAGATGGTTGGATGGCATCACCAACTCAGTGGATATGAGTTTGAGTAAATTCTGGGAGATGGTAATGGACAGGGAAGCCTGGCGTGCTGCAGTCCACGGGGTCGTAAAGAGTCGGACACAACTGAGCGACTGAACTGAACTGGGTCTGAAAGAGCCACACGAAGATGTTGCCCTGTCCTACCTAGGAAGCTTCCATGCAGGAGGTGATGTTCAGATCAGTGTAACCGTAAGATAGGCCAGGGATAAACGTCAGCATTTCAAGGACAGTTCAATGGAAAGTCAAACTTTCCTTGATGACTTTGTTAAAGCAGTATCATCCCTGGGGCTGCAAATCTGTGTACTTATGTCGTAAACAAGTGTTGCTGCTGCTGCTGCTGCTAAGTCGCTTCAGTCGTGTCCGACTCTGTGCGACCCCATAGATGGCAGCCCACCAGGCTCCCCTGTCCCTGGGATTCTCCAGGCAACAACACTGGAGTAGGTTGCCATTTCCTTCTCCAATGCATGAAAGTGAAAAGTGAAAAGTGAAAATGAAGCCGCTCAGTCGTGTCCAACTCTTAGCAACCCCATGGACTGCAGCCTACCAGGCTCCTCCGTCTATGGGATTTTCCAGGCAAGAGTACTGGAGTGGGCTGCCATTGCCTTCTCCGATCAACAAGTGTACTTAGGGTCTAAACCACTGTTTATTGGACATTCTGCTTCTTGTGGATAAAACTGTTTCCTACAGAAACATGAACCATCCAGGCAAAGGGGAGAAATAAGTCACGAGAAACATCAGAACAGACTTTAGAGAGCCAGCTTCCTGACTTGGCAGTGTTGCGATCTTTTCTGCCTTTGCTGAGATTTTCAGACTAGATCTTCCAGAAGCTTGGTCCCCGAAGCTCCTTCAGGTT
Source organism: Cephalophus harveyi (assembly GCA_006410635.1). Lineage (NCBI taxonomy): Eukaryota > Metazoa > Chordata > Mammalia > Artiodactyla > Bovidae > Cephalophus > Cephalophus harveyi. The sequence continues at coordinate 56,137 of SJYT01029302.1, read as the reverse complement.
TAAAGAGCTAAGATCATATATTATCACCTAGAAATGCAAGTCTTTGCCCTTTTGTGTCTCTGATAACTCTTCACAAACTTTTAAGATAATTCCACAAGCATTTGTATTCCTGAGGGTCCTGGGTGATGGGGCGTGGGGTGTCAGGATGCCTGAGACACAGTCCCAACCCTCACAGGGCTCGCGGTCTAGTGGAGAGATGGGCATGGAAAGAAAAAGCCTCAAACGTAGCCTGGCAAGTACAGAAGGTCCCAGCTGAGCAGACAGACGGGCTGCTCTTAATTCAGTTGCCTCAAGAATTTTGGTATAAACCAGAAATGGTCAGAAGTGAAGGGCTTGTGACACATCGAGTCCCATTATCAAGTCCCATTCTTGATAATGTTAAGAGATGAATGAAGAAATTTTTCCAGGTGACTTTGAGGTTCCAAAGGGGGAGAAGAATAAGCAAAGTCTTTGGATAAAAGGAAAGGGGTGTTGGAGATTCCAGGAAATTATCAAGGCTTTAGCAAGTGACTTCAGGGCAGAAGTTTCTGCTCTTATTTTTTTTTTTTTTTTTTTTTAGGCTTAAGGCAAGAATATCTGAGTCTGGCTGTTAGCTTGAATTGAGGACCAAGGGGAAATCTGAGATTGACAACCATAAATTACAAACAGATCCTTCCAGATTCTTGTTTGCCTTTATCATTCACAAGGTCTTGCACTTGTCCATGCCCTTATCGTGAACAAGTTGCCTTGTTCACAACTAATTTGACAAGCAGTTTTTTTTCAAGCTGTCTTTTGCTAAGGCTTTTTTTTCCCTCCCGAAGAAATTTAACTAAATTTTCACTGAAGCAGCAGCTCCCTTTACTTTCTTCCTGACGGGTGGGATAAATCACTTCGTTGCGACCGTATGGACTGTAGCCCGCCAGTCTCCTCTGTCCATGGGGCTCTCAGGCACGAACACTGGAGTGGGTCGCCGTGCGCCCTCCAGGGAGTCTTCCGGACCCAGGGATGAACCCACATCCCTTTCGTCTTCTGCCCCGTGGGCTCTCCACCACTGGCGCCACCTGGGAGGCCCCTGATCCCGCTAGTTTACTGAACTCTTTATCATTTATGTCAGTGATCACTAACAGGTACGTGCCAGCAGGTATGGGGACAAATGTAATTGAGTCCTATTTATGTAAAATCCAACAGGAAGAAGAACAGGAAGCCCCCAGACCATGGAATAACCAACTCCCACGAGCCCTTGGATGCGGAGGGCATCTGAGTGTGTTTTCTAGGCTCTGTGTGTGCAATAAAAGCAGCATTTATTTCCAGAGGCGATGGAGGAAAAGTTAATCCAGAGGCGAGTAACAAGATCTATTTTGCTTTAGTCAATCATTCTGTTATCTGGGCTTTGAAATCTGGGCTTTGTTTCCACCCTGAAACAGATATGGTGGTTTGTGGACTGGAATGCAGCGTGATATTCTTGTTTTAAAAGACTTGCCTGATTTTAACTGGTACCTTCCGTCGCTGGCCCAGTAGCTGACCAGCGATACCATTGGTCTTCAGGACTAGCTTCTCCAGAAATGTCTTACCCAGGCCGCTCGGGGGTCTGACCTCTCCTGGGGCATCTCTTCCGTTTCCAGCCCTCCGCCCGCACGCTGCCTCCAAGGCCAGTCTGTGTGGGTGATGTCCACGGCGGGCACGGTGCTGTGTGCGCCCTGGCGCCCTGGTGAGCGTGGCCAACGGGGACTCACTCACGTGCGCTCAGTCGAGACTGACTCTGTGTGATCCTGTGGACTGTAGCCCTCCAGGCTCCTCCGCCCTTGGGATTTTCCAGGAAAGAATACTGGAGTGGAGTGTGACTTCCTCCTCCAGGGGAATCTTCCAGACCCAGGGATCGAACCACGTGTCTGGTGTCTCCTACGTTGGCAGGCGGATTCTTTACCGCTGAGCCACCTGGGAAGCCCTCAGTGAGGTACCAGCCAGGACATTAGGGACAAGGGACAGATGAGGTGGCCTCAGGCTCGCCATGTCCCGCAGGAGGAAGTCACTGTTATTCTCTAAGCCACCAGCTTTCTCCTGCCATCTCTTTCTTTCTGGGCCCAGGGCTGCTACCCCTTGCGTTTCCAGGCTGAGACCCACCCACACCTTGGGGATGAGTCTCTCGGGAGACACACTTCCCCTGAATCGTCCTCATTTGACCGTGCCACCTGGTGCCTTCCAACCCTGACTGGTGCCCCCCTGGAGGGCTCCTGGATTCTGGCTGTAAGATTCCAAAGGCACGGGAAGACAGTCGGTGGAGGGGAGACCCAGTTACTGACACACTTGCCTTTTAGGAGGAGCAATTGCCAGGACTGGCAAGTTGCTCTTCCCAACAGCAACTTGGGCAAGGGTGTGGGATTGTTTGAGAAACTGCAGACAACACATGCTCTCCAAACAGCTGTTCATGGCTTTTAAACAAGGCAGTGTCCTTTTATGAGAGTTTGCACACTGTAACTTAGGAAAAAAACAGGATTCCCAGGAAATCGGCAGCAATAAATGATAGCATGAGAGGGCGGGGAAAACTATAGGTTCTGGTTTTCAAAACTTCTCTTCTTTGGAATCTTGGAGCCGCGTTTCCAGTGCGCTGAATCACGAGAGTAGCTCCAACGGCAGTAAATTAACCATCGCAAACCTCCAGGCAGCGCTGCCTGCGCCCCAGGCAGGAGCGCCAAGCTCCCTGGGTTCTTAATCATCACCCACCGCCTGAGAGTCACTGTGACCAGTCTTCATACTTCAGAGATGAGGAATTTGCAGGCAATAGAACAGCAGTGAGACACAGTCGGTCCCACGGCTGGCAAAAGGCAAAGTGGATTCAAACCCTGGTCTGTCTGATTCCAGCACTGCCCGGGGCTGGCCAAGGACTGGTGGGGAGGCAGACCCGGGCTCAAATGCTGTTTTTGCCGCTGAGTGCTTCAGTTGCCTCGGGCAAGTCACTAAGACTCAGGATCCACATTTATACAATAAAGCCAATATTATCTGCATCCCAGGACTGCTGTCTAGATGGACCCGGGTCCTTTCTGCCCCCTAAAGAGAGCCCTGCCACATAGTGGACACTCTAGAACCTGAAGGAGAAGGGCAGGGGGTTGGAATTGCAAGGTCATCTCTTTGCAAATCTGCTTTTGTGAGTTTTCATTTGGCCAACTCACCTAAGGGTGAGTTGGGGAATTATTCTCCATTATTATTCTCCAGTTGGGGAATAATAATGCAGGTGGTTCCAGGGGTGAAGAATCCACCTGCAATGCAGGAGACACAAGTTCGATCCCTGGGTCAGGAAGATCCCCTGGAGGAGGAAATGGCAGCGACTCCAGTGTTCTTGCCAGGGAAATCCCATGGACAGAAGAGTCTGGCGAGCTACAGTCCCTGGGGTCACAAAGAGTTGGACACGACTGAGCGTGCACACACGCACGTGAGCATTTATTTTGGAGGTCTGCGCCAGAATGCTGTGTGCACGATCTCATTTCAACCCCACCTAGTCCTAAGAGGGAGGAACGATTATTACCCGCATTTGAGCAGTGAATAAACTGAGCACCAGAGGCGTGAAGTCACTGCCCAGGGCCACACAGCGAGGAGGTGGCAGAACCCACCCTGGCTCCCGCGTGCGCCTGGCTCAGACACCTCTGCCCTATCGCCCTGTCCCAAGCCGCCACCTCCCTTTATTGCATTTGACAACATTTCTTTGCTCACTGTGTGCCAGGAACTGCTCCGAACACTTCAAATATTAGCTTGTTTCGTCCTCATAAAAACTGCGGGAGGCAGGCGCTAGCAGCGGCTCGTCTCCACAGGCGGACAAATCCGGAGCCCAGAGCAGCTAGGCCACTTGCCCGAGGCCACAGCCTTTCCACTTCGGGGCCACAGCCTTTGCACTTCCAAAGCCACAGCCTTTGCACTTCCAAGGCCACTTTTCCTCAAGTTTGCAAGTGAAACCAGCGTCAGGCACTGGAGTGTTTTGGAACTGACAAGTGTGAGTTGCCCATAGACTTAGCGATTTGTACTCCTAGGCCATAACAGCCCTGTGTTCTTTGCAAAGGGGTGAAGGAGACAGACACTGGCTTTCAACCCGCAGCCCCACTATAGAACAGCTGGGTGTGGGTACGGGGTGGGGGGAATCATGGCCTCAGAGGGGATGCTAAAACAGCAAGCCCTGTACCGGCTTAACCTCCGAGATCGGAGAGAACTTCTAAGCCATTTGTCTGCAGGCAAAATAATTCTGCATTAAATGTTCCCAACAGGCAGCCCTGAGCTGGGAGAAACGAGAGAGGGAAACGCCCATTCTCTTGTTGGACAGACGAGCGAGGGAAACGCCCATTCTCTTGTTGGACAGACATGCAGTGGATATGCCAGGGCTGAACACTAAAGGTTAATTGCTCTGAGTAACATTGTAGCATTTAATCCTGGTGCCAAAGGAACTGAGACAATATTGACCGTGATTCAGCCAACATCAGAATGCAAATACGAATGGAAACCCGAGTCCTTAGCAGAGAAAGTCCAGGCGAGAATCTGAGTGCCCAGGGCGAGCAGCAGGGGCTGAGGGGTCCCCTTGAACTGAAATAGGGGGCCTTGCACGCGCCAAATCTGGGCCAGGAGCGGCCTCCCGCGGCCCCCGGAGCCCTGGCCATCTCCTGGCCGGTGCCGCTTTGCGGGTCCGCTCTCGTGCACACGATGCTTCCTGCGGGAGCCGTTCTCCCCCCGAGGCTGAGCCGGGGGTCTGCTCAGTCTGTATTCTCGCTTTCCTGACTGCTGTGTGAGCACTATTTCTACTTCATGCACACACATATGTGTTTCTCCCTGTTCATCTGTGGCTCAGATAAAACTGTACTTTTCGTATCTTTGTATCCTCTTGTAATCTTAGCACTTGGTACAAAGCCTTCACAAGACAAGTGCTTAATAAATGTTGAAAAGAAAGAAGGATGGACGGATGGATGGATGGCTAGCTGGCTGAATGGATGGACGGTGGCCAGATGGAGGGATGGATAAGTGGGAGAGTGGATGGTGGGCATTTGGCTGGATGGGCAGGTGGGTAGGTAGGTGAATGGGGGATAGAGGGCATGGTTGGGTGGGTGGATGAGTGGACAGGTGTTTAGATGCTTCTAGGAGGCAGCTGATGAAGGAATGACAGAGATCATCTTCTCCAACTATAACTGATCCATAAAGTGTTAGCTGCTCGGTCGTGTCTGACTCTTTGCGACCCCATGGACATTACCTTGCCAGGCTTTTCTGTCTGTGGAATTCTCCAGGCAAGACTGCTGGAGCGGGTGGCCATCCCTTCTTCAGGGGATCTTCCTGATCCAGGGATCGAACCTGTGTCTCCTGCATTGCAGGCTGATTCTTCACCACTGAGCCCCTGGGGCAGGCACTCGATGCGGTGAGGTTGGTGGTTGATCTGAAGGGTTAGCGATGCCAAGTTATTACAAGAAGTATCAGGTCCAGGTTTGAATCTCAACTCTATCACTTCCAGTTATGAGAAAACTTGGGTAAATTTAACTTCTCTAAGCCTCCCTTTTCTCATCTATAAAACAGGCAGTCGGAATGACTGAAAAATAGCGTGAAAGACTATCTGAAAGAGTTTTGTCAGGATTTGAAAAAATAGCACAGTGCAGTAATTGTTCAGTCAGTAACAGGCTGACATAGTAGCTGGTAGATGGAGGTAAACCAGGTGGTAATACAAATATTTTGAATTCAATTAATAAATGATTAATAGTACACTAGGATAGTTTCATACATTATGGCGTACTTACCAGGGGTGATGGAGAAAAGCATTCCCTTGTAAATAAAAGGAGCTTTAAATAACATTTACTCTCCAAGTAAGGAAGTGGGAAAATTATTCTCCGTGCAACTTTATCTCAGGTGTGAATTACTGCTTCTAATTGTGTCAAGGAGGAAATCTTAGTCTGAGGCTGGAATTTCTTTAACATCTTTTAACAGAACGAGGTGGTATGGATCTTCCGCAGGCAACAGCATCTAGCTATTAATCAAATGTAAACCCTTCATTTGTCTGACGTTTATTTTTGAATGTTACCTTTTTCCAAGGGGTTCCCTTGTAGCTCAGTTGGTAAAGAATATGCCTTCAGTGCAGGAAACCGGGTTCGATTCCTGGGTTGGGAAGATCCCCTGGAGAAGGAGATGGCAACCCCCTCCAGTATCCTTGCCTGGAAAGTCTCATGGACAGAGTCCAAGGTCCTTTATTCATATGCTTAGTTTCCTTTTGCCTGTGCCGGGTCTTGCCGGCTGCGCAGGCTTGTCTGCAGTCGCGGTGGGCGGGGCTCGCGGTGTGCAGGCTGCGCACTGCGGCGGCTTTCCTCCGGGAGCGTAGACTGTGGGTTGAGGTCCTCAGTGGTTGCAGCTCGTGGCTCAGTAGTTTTGGCCCCCGGACTGCAGAGCACAGGCCCACCAGCTTTAGCACACAGGCTTAGTTGCTCCGCGGCATGTGTGACCTTCCTGGGCCAGGGATCAACCCCGTGTCTCCTGCACTGGCAGGCAGCGGGGAAGCTGAGACACCAGGAAAGCTCTTCAGTTCAGTTCAGTTCAGCCGCTCAGTCGTGTCCGACTCTTTGCGATCCCGTGAATCGCAGCACGCCAGGCCTCCCTGTCCATCACCATCTCCCGGAGATCACTCAGACTCACGTCCATCGAGTCCGTGATGCCATCCAGCCATCTCATCCTCGGTCGTCCCCTTCTCCTCCTGCCCCCAATCCCTCCCAGCATCAGAGTCTTTTCCAATGAGTCAACTCTTCGCATGAGGTGGTTCACTTTGCCACATTTTTGGGGTCAAAACAAGTCACATGGCAACATATATTAAAGAAAGGGGATACTAACTCTATTTCATGATGACAAGAACAGCATATATGTGCAGGAGTGGAAGTTATTTCTGCTGCCCATTTTTGGAAATAATCTCCCAAAAAAGAATCTTTTTCTATAATTCTATTCAATTTCAACTTTATTTATAATTGTGAAATCAAAGTATTACTGTGCTCCCTTAAAGAAATTCCAAATCTTATCTAATTAGCAGAATTTTTTAGTGATAGTGGATACTCCTTGGAACCATCTAATCAAGATATAGGTTTTATAGACCATATTTGTGTTCCCCAGAATTCACATAGATGGTGTTTAGAGGGGAGGTCTTTGGGAGGTAATCAGGTTTAGATGAGGTAATGAGGATGGAGCTTCCATGATGGATTAGTATCTTTATAATAAGAAGAAAAAAGAAGACTAGAGCTTGTTTTCTCTTCCATGTAAGGACAGAGAAAAGGCATTTGTCTTCAAGTCAGAAGAAGACTGTCACAGAAACCAAATCTGTTGACACCTTGATCTTGGACTTCCCAGCCCCCAAATTGTGAGAAGTAAATGTCTGTTATTTAAGTCAGCCAGTCTATAAATTTCCTTATAGCAGTAAGGCTGACTAACATAGTAGGCAAAGCTACTTCTTTATCTAGAAAAATACTCAGGACTTTCCCCACTAACAGTTCCACTTTGCATTATTTATGTATAAAATCTAAGTGACTTACCACTATCAAATTTCAATAGCAGGCATCATGATTTTTTCATAATCTATAGATCAATATATGCTGAGGTCAATAAAAATAAAGTTTTTGGCTCATGAAGAATATCTTCGTGTATTAGAGAACTATCGCTGAAATTCAGTGGACAGCAACAGATTATACATTATAATAAGCATAATGTGTAATAATATTAAAATTATGTTTATTCTTGTTGCTCACAGACCTATGGGGCCACCAGGGCAGCTCTGATTCAGGTTGTGGGTCAGCTGGGCTGTGGAGGGGGTTCCCGTGTTCTCCATGGGTCTCACTCATTCTAGGACCAGCAGGTATTCAAGGCATATGCCTCTTTGGAGAGCTAATAAGGGCATTAGAAAGCAAGCAGAAGTGCACAATATTTGTTAAGACATGGTAAGACCTGGAGAAGGCAATGGCCATGCACTCCAGTATTCTTGCCTGGAGAATTCCATGGACAGAGGAGCCTGATTGGCTATAGATCATGGGGTTGCAAAGAGTTGGATACGACTGAAGTAGCATGCATGGCAAGACAAACCATACTGCACTTGCGGAAACAAGTCAAAACTAACATGCATGGGAGAGGGCACTGTATTTCACAGACTCAAGGTCCCTGCAAGGTCACATGCAGAGGATAGAAGTAAAGAATAGCAAACAGTATTCCCATGTACTCCCAGCAAGACAAATCCCATAGATTGACCAAATCTGTGGACACACTTGGAGTGGCATATATGGTATGTAATGAGTTAAAGATAGATGATCTTGAATCATCTAGAAAACATTGCATAATGTACAATAATTTTAGTTCTTTAGCAAATCAAAATGTTTTTTAAACATTTTAACACCGAAAACGATTGTCTCTAATTTCACCAATTATTTTTTGTTATGATGCCATATAATTGATTCTATTGTACTTAATTAAAACCTCCTTCTAATATCCTATTTAAGACTATGATTCCTATACTCCAAAATCATATTGTTCAGATTTTTCTCTATAGTCACACTAAAACTGTAGTAGAGCTGAACTTTAAAAAAAGAGATATTTTCTTAATTTTAATTTTATCTAAGGAAATTCTAGAAATATATTCTAAAATAAGGAAAGCATAAGCATTCAAAACTGTGCATACTTCCACTCCATCATACTGAAACAGTATTTAATATGCTTTTAGCATGTTTCTTTTCCTTTGAACTTGCAACTATTGGAGAAAATCATCAAGAAGACCTGACTGCCTTCTGATGCTTGAATGTGACCTGGGAAATTGGAGTCTCCTCACCTGCTCCTTGTCCTTGGACTGTAAGTTCTGCCCACTTTCCCTGTCTAGGAGTTGCTCTTGGGACATAGGCATGAAAGAGCAATATGTTGTTGAAACCATCTGGATGGTTTATGTGACCGAATCCAGTATTTAGACTTCTGTATAAACTTTTATATACAGATTCTGATTGGCAAGTGCATCTGCCCAAAACAAATCTTTTTATCTGTCAGTCCCCTTGCTTATTAAACCTGACACCTACAAATCTAAAATGATCTGCCTGTTTTTTCTGTCTCCACTTGCCTCCCATATATAGGGGCCAGTTCCCACCTGCAGAACTCCCAAGGTTGTCAACCAGGAGTAACAGAACAACATTTTCAAAGGTTGTAGCCATAACTTTCACTCTAATAATAATTCATTTTACATATTACCAAACTTTTGAATGTTCTTAACAATTGTGGTCCATGAAATTAAAACACATGAATTAAGTTGGAAATAAAATACACACTACTGCTCTCTCTAGCCCCTTGTCTCTTTTGATGTGCTAGGATATAGTATGGTTAAGCTTTCTAGTTGGTTCTAGTGGTAAAGAACCTGCCTGCCAATGCAGGAGACATAAGAGATGGGGTTTCGATCCCTGGGTTGGGAAGCCGGAGGGCACAGCAACCCACTGCAGTATTCTTGCCTGGAGAATCCCATGGACAGGAGAGCCTGGTGGGTTACAATCCATAAGGTCACCAAGATTCTGACAGAACTGAAGCAACTTAACACACATGCCTAGGTACAGGAATACCTGGTTTTGTGCTTCACTTTATTGTGCTTTTATTGTGCTTTGCAGATCCTGAGGGCTTTTTTTTTTTTTTTCCCTCCAGGTTGAATGTTTGTGGCAACACTTACTTCAAGCAAGTACATCAGCACCATTTTTCCAACAGCTTTGGCTCACTTCATCTTTCCGTGTCACATTTTGGTAATTCCCCAAATAGTTCAAGCTTTTCCATTATTATTATATTTGCTATGGTGATCTGTAATCCGTGACCTTTGATTTTACTACTGTAATTGTTTTGGGGAGTTATGATCCATGCCACCCATATAAGCCAGTGAACTTAACCAGTAACTGTGGTGTGAGTTCTGACTATTCTACCGATTGGCCATTCCTCCATCTTTCTACCTCTCCTTGGGCCTCCCTACTCCCTGAGATAGAACAATATTAAAATTGGGCCAATTAACAACCATAAAATGGCCTCTAGGTAATCAAGTGAAAGGAACAGTCACACGCCCCTCAGTTCAGTTCAGTTCAGTCGCTCAGTCATGTCTGACTCTTTGCGACCCCATGAATCGCAGCACGCCAGGCCTCCCTGTTCATCACCATCTCTCGGAGTTCACTCAGACTCACGTCCGTCGAGTCAGTGATGCCATCCAGCCATCTCATCCTCGGTCGTCCCCTTCTCCTCCTGCCCCCAATCCCTCCCAGCATCAGAGTCTTTTCCAATGAGTCAACTCTTCACATGAGGTGGCCAAAGTACTGGAGTTTCAGCTTTAGCATCGTTCCTTCCAAAGAAATCCCGTCTCACGTTCAATCAAAAGCCAGAAATGATTAAGCTTAGTAAGGAAGACGTGGAAAGCAAAGATAGACCAAAAGTTGGCCTCTTATACCAAAGAGTTAGCCAATTTATGAATGCAAAGAAAAAGTTCTTGAAGGAAATTAGAAGTGCTACTCTAGTGATCACATGAATGATAAGAAAGCAAAACAGCCTTCTTACTGACATGAAGGATGTTTTATTTGTTTGGATAGAAGATCAAACCAGCCTCAACTTTCCCTTAAGTCAAAGCTTAATTCAGAGAAGGTCTTAACTCTATTTCTGTTAAGACTGTGAAGGTGGAGCAGAAAAAAGTCTGAAGCTCCCCGAGTTTAGTCCAGGAGATTTAAGGAAAGAAGACATCGCTATAACATAAAAGTACAAGGTGACGCAGCAAGTGCTAATGTAGAAGTTAAAGCGTGTTATCCAGAAGGTCTAGCTAAGATAATTAGTGCTACGCTCCAAAAGTAAAGAATCTGCCTGAAATGTGGGAAACCCAGGTTGGATCCCTAGGTAGGGAATATCCCCTGGAGAAGGGCAAGGCAACCCACTCCAATATTCTTGCTTGGAGAATCCCACGGACAGAGGAGCCTGGCAGGCTACAGCCCATGGGGTTGCAAAGAATGGGACACAGGTGAGTGACTAACGCTTTCACTTTCACTTTCAAAAAACAGATTTTCAATGTATGCAAAACAGCCTTGTATTGGAAGAAGATGCCATTCTAGTTCTCTCAAGAGAAGTCAGTGCCTGATTTCAAAGTATCAAAAGACAGGTTAACTGTCCTGTTTGGAGCTAATGCAGCTGGTGACTTAAAGTTGAAGCCAATGCTCACTTATCATTGTGAAAACCCTAGCACCCTTAAGAATTGTGCTAAATCTACTCTGTCTATGCTCTATAAATGAAACCACAAAGCCTGAATGACAGCACATCTGCTTATAATATAGCCTGCTAAATATTTTAACCCCAAATTTGAGGCCTATTGCTCAGAAAAGAAGATTCCCTTCCAAATATTACTGCACATTGACAATGCACCTGGTCACCTAAGAGCTCTGATGGAGATGTACAAGATTAATGTCTTTTCATTCTTGCTAGCAAAGCATCCATTCTGCAACCATAGATCAAGGAGTAATTTTGACTTTTGAATCTTATTATTTAAGAAGTATATTTTGTAGGGTTATAGCTGCCATACATAGTGATTTATCTGATGAATTTAGGCCAGAGTAAATTTAAAACCTTCTGGAAAGGATTTACAATTCCAGATGCTTATAAGAACACTTGTGATTCATGGGAAGAGGCCAAAATATCAACATTAACAGGAGTTTGAAAGAAATTGATTCCAACTCTGATGGATGACTTTGAGGGATGCAAGACTTTAGTGGAGGAAGTAACTGCAGATGTGGTGGAAACCACAGGAGAACTAAAATTGGAAATGGAGCTTGGTGATGTGACTGAATTGATGCAATCTCATGATAGAACTTGAATGGACAAGTTGTTTCTTCTAGATTAGCAAAGAAAGTGGTTTCTTGAGACAAAATCTGCTCCTGGTAAAGATGCTGTGAAGACTGTGGAAATAGCATCACAGTGCTTAGAATATGAAATAAACTTAGTTGATGTCAGTCACTCCACTTAGAAAATGCCACAGCCATTCCAACCTTTACCAGCCATCATTAATCAGTCATCAGCCATCAACATCAAGTGAAGACCCACCACCAGCGAAAAAGATTATGCCTTGCTAAAGATTTAGATGGTGCTTAGCATTTTTAAGCAATAAAATATTTTAAAATTAAGATATGTGGATTTTTAGACATAATGATATTGCACATTTAACAGACTACAGCATAAGGTAAACATAAGTTTTATATGCACTGAAATTTAGTTAAAAAGCAATTTGCTTTATTAACAACATTTGTTTTATTGCAGTGGTATAGAACTGAACCAGCAATTATCTCTGAGGTATGGCTGTATTTAAAAATTAGAGCAAATTGTATGACAAACTCTACTAATATTATTTAAATTATATTTCACTGAATTGAAAAGCTATTCATTTTGGAAGGGGAAAGGAGAAATTTAGTTACAAGTTAAAGGTTTTTATAGTCACAATGCAATCATTATATTTCTATAAAATATATTTATTTTATGTATTATTCCTTATAAACTGGACATGAATTTCTTTATCGACTATGCCAAAGCCTTTGACTGTGTGGATCACAATAAACTGTGGAAAATTCTGAGATGTGTATAAGAGACAGATTCCTTATAAACTGGACATGAATTTATATTGTAAGTTGAAATACCAACAAATGCCCCCAAACTAAAGTATATACTAACATATTAATGATAAAACTATAATGAGTTCCGAATACATATACACATATCAAAATCATTCAAGCTATTTCCTTTCTTTGGAATTTTCTTTCCTTATCTTGCCCAAACTGTGAATCTTATTAGTGATGAACAAGTTTATTATTCACCTTTAAAATTGTTATTGATAATAAATGTTAGTCACTCAGTCATCTGAGTATCTGACTCTGCGACTCCATGGACTGTAGCCTGCCAGGGTCCTCTATCCATGGAATTCTCCAATCAAGAACACTGGAGTTGGTATCCATTCCTTTCTCCAAGGAATCTTCCTGAACCAGAGATTGAACCCAGGTTTCTCGCACTGCAGGCAGATTCTTTACCATCTGAGCCAACAGGGATGGGGCTTCCTTGGTGGCTTAGACAGTTATTGATAATAAAAATCTCTAAATTTACTTCAGTTCAGTTCAGTTCATTTCAGTCGCTCAGTCGTGTCCAACTCTTTGAGACCCCATGAATCACAGCACGTCAGGCCTCCCTGTCCATCACCAACTCCCAGAGTTCACTCAGACACACGTCCATCGAGTCCGTGATGCCATCCAACCATCTCATCCTCGGTCGTCCCCTTCTCCTCCTGCCCCCAATCCCTCCCAGCATCAGAGTCTTTTCCAATGAGTCAACTCTTCGCATGAGGTGGCCAAAGTACTGGAGTTTCAGCTTTAGCATCATTCCTTCCAA
>SJYT01029302.1:0-42684 GCA_006410635.1 Cephalophus harveyi | reverse complement strand
CATGAGGTGGCCAAAGTACTGGAGTTTCAGCTTTAGCATCATTCCTTCCAAAGAAATCCCAGGGCTGATCTCCTTCAGAATGGACTGGTTGGATCTCCTTGCAGTCCAAGGGACTCTCAAGAGTCTTCTTCAACATCACAGTTCAAAAGCATCAATTCTTCGGCGCTCAGCCTTCTTCAGTGTTACATTTAATTGTGGGAAGTAACATTGGTTTTCCTTTTACGGTAGTCATATCTAATGAATCAATTTAAAAGAAATATGTAAGTAAGAGTGTAGGTGGCAGGGGAGGCCTGGCACAAACCGAAAGTGAGCAGCTGAAGTCTGGAAACCCTGTCACGGGAGGAAGAAATATAACTATGGCCGTGTGGACACTGTTAAATCCACCCATGAAAGACTCGCCCTCCGTTTGCCTACGGTGTCTGTTCTAACCTGTCAGAGCACTGTCTGTTATAGGTCCTTAGAGACAGCTTTTCTCAGTTTCTCAGCTCTGACTCTTGAGAGAGGCTAAGGTAACCCAGATGTCTGAACCCTGCATGGGGTGAATTGGGAAATATCCTTCTCCTGAGGGAAAGAAAAACACTCACAGTACTTGACTTAAAGCTTTTGCCTAAATGCAAGAGACAGATGGATGGCCATCATTTGAGAGTCTTGTTGAGGCTCAAAAACTCAAGTGTCTACAGGTTCAGAGATACCAGGGCATGTAATACACATGTTGGTATAAATTCTCCATCTAAAAACAGCTTGATGCCTCGGCATGCTTTTCAGTTTTTTTTTAATGGTAGTTATGTATCGGATGAAAAAAAATCATTCCTGTTGCTTTAAACACACACACACTTTGTATACTAAATATATGCAATTAAATATTTATATACACTTAATATATATTATGGACTTTCCTGGTGGCTCAGTATAAAGAACTCACCTGCCAATGCATGAGACACAGGTTTGATCCCTGGGGTGGGAAGATCTCCTGGAGAAGGGAATGGCAACCCACTCCAGTATTCTTGCCTGGGAAATCCCACGGACAGAGAAGCCTGGTGGGCTACAGTGCATGGGATCTCTGAAACAGTCAGACGTGACTTAGTGACCTTACAACAACAAATATGTACTACACATTGCATTGTAATGTAGTGTATGAAGTCACATTAAACATGTGTCCTATGAAACGCATGTACTTTCGTTTTCACGAGGGTATGTGCACATTTTCATGGAGACAATGGCGTCTCCTCCTCTTCTTTTTGGTGCTCTTGATAGAAACTTGCCCAGAAGAAGCAGCTCCCATCTGTTTTAAATTTACCCTCAGAAAAATGGCAGCACAAGGTGAGGACAGATAGAAAATGACGTGGGATCTCAGGGCCAGAGGAGGAAAGAGGCTGGGTGCCAGGGGCATCTCAGGGCCAGAGGAGAGGGGGAGAGAGGCTGGGCACGGGGGCATCTCAGGGTCAGGGGAGAAGGGGAGAGAGGCTGGGCGCGGGGGCATCTCAGGGCCAGAGGAGATGGGGAGAGAGGCTGGGCGCGGGGGCATCTCAGGCCCAGAGGAGATGGGGAGAGAGGCTGGGTGTGGGGGGATCTCAGGGCCAGAGGAGAGGAGGAGAGAGGCTGGGCGCGGGGGGATCTCAGGGCCAGAGGGGGAGAGAGGCTGGGCGCGGGGGCATCTCAGGGCCAGAGGGGGAGAGAGGCTGGGCGCGGTGGGGGGCAGGTGGGTCGGAACCTGAACAAGGAACACGGCTCTTTGTTTCTATGGTAACACACTTATAGGAGACTTGGAAAATACAGAACAAAGTTACATTCAGTTCCACTGTATATTACAAATTTTTTAAGTAGGAAAATTAAGATTCTTAGTTGAAATTTCAATATCAAACTCTCAAAAATAGATAGAATGAATATGCAGAAAAGTAGAAGGATGTAAAAGACCTGAAAAACACCATGAACCAATTCAGCATAATTAAGATTTATTCAGTTTTCACGCAATAGTGGGATACAAATTCTATTCACGTTCCCATAGACTTTAAACTAGTAGACACTGGAACACATCCAGGGACATAAACAAGGTGCAAACATCTCATGGTCTAAAGGCGTTGAAATCATGCAGAGTCTGTTAACTGTGGAGTTATGTTAGAAATCAATATCAAAAGATATCTGAAAATAACCCAGATATTTTCAAGTGTGACGTGACATTTACCAAGAGAGATCTTTGACTTAGCCACGGAAAGCCTCAATAAAGTTAAAAGACGGAAAAAGACACAGAGGGTGATTGCAGAGAAGAAAGCATTTAAATGAGAAATTAATGTCAAAATGAGAAATTAATATCAAAGGTACTTTTAAAAATCCCATCTATTTGGAAATTAAATCCACACTTTTAAATGATGGGTGAATCTAAGAAGCCATAACAAGGGAAACTTGAAAATGTTTGTTATCAGAGTAAAAATGAAAAAATAATTTACCAGAATTTGTTGCATGCTCCTAAAACGCTCAGTAAAACTAAATACAACCTGGAATTTTGAATAAGGTATGAAAACAAATAATGGCCAGAAGTGACTTAGCAGCAGCAGCAGCATAAAATTTTGTGAAATTTGAACATAATCTATAGGTAGTGATTCTAGAACATGGCTCTTTAAAAAGGCACAGCCAATATCCAGTCTATCCCAACAGTGATGAGAGGCTGCTTTCAAGCCCTTTCCCAGTTTGAACTGTGAATTCTCATTTGAGGTTCCCTGATTATTAAATTAATTCCCGCTTTTAAAAGCTCTCTTCCCTTTAGCCCTTCCTCTGCCCGTGGACCTCCAGGTGGCTTCCATGCCCTGGCTGCTGTAGAGAGCGCTGCTGTGAACACTGGGGTACATGGGTTTTTTTTTTTCAAATTATGGGTTTCTCTAAATATACGTCCAGGAGCGGGACTGCTGGATCATATGGATAAAGACATGGCTGCTCAGGTGGCTCAGTGGGTAACAAATCTGTTTACAATGCAGGAAACCAGAGACGCGAGTTTGATCCCTCGGTTGGGAAGATCCCCTGGAGAAGGAAATGACAACCCACTCCAGTATTCTCACCCGGGAAAATCAATGGACAGAGGCGCCTGGAAGGCTACCGTTCACAGGGTTGAGGAGAGAGTCGGACACGACCACAGTGACTGAGGCTGCATGCAGGCACACGTGGACACAGCCGTGACACACACACATGGACACGTGGACACAGATGTGGACACAGCTGTGACACACACACATAAGGGAATGTTACTCAGCCACAAAAGAGAATGAATAATCCCGTTTTCAGCAACATGGCTGGACCTCGAGATTGTCGTACTGAAGTCAGATAGAGAAAGACAAATATCATATGATATTGCTTATATGTAGAGTCTCAAATAAGCAAAAATGAGCTTATCGACAAAACAGAAAGAGAGATACAGGCATAGAAAGCAAACTTATGGTCACCTAGCGGGTAAGAGGGAGAGGGACAAATTGGGAGATTGGGATTGACATATATACACTACTACAGATAAAATGGAGAACTAATAAGGACCTACTGTGCCACACACGGCTGCTGCTGCTGCTGAGTCGCTTCAGCCGTGTCCGACTCTGCGCGACCCCGGAGATGGCAGCCCACCAGGCTCCCCCGTCCCTGGGATGCTCCAGGCAGGGACATTGCACAGGGAAGTCTGCTCAATATTCTGAAATAGCCTATATGGGGAAAGAACCTAAAAAAGAGTGGATACGTGTACATGAATAATTGATTCACTTGCACTTTGCTGTATGGCTGAAACTAACACAACATTGTAAATCAACTGTATTTTTTTAAAAAGTTTTTTTTAGAAACACCCTTCTCTCTAACAACATCAGGGAGATGAGCCACTGAGATCGTGGCCCTCACATCACTTATTTCCACCTCTGCCTTGGTTGTGTAATGAAAGCTGATCAGGACGGAAGCCAAGTCCTAGAAAAAAAGGAACTGGGTATTAAGAGTCAATTGTTTTGGCAGTTGGCAAAGAATAAAGACACTTGTCCAATGAACATGTGACAACGTTTTCACCCTCATGTTCACTAAGGAGGAAAAAATTACGAGATGGAGTACTGACGTGAGGTCATCCTTTTTCACTAAGCAAATGTAAAATAATTTTTAACAATGAATGTCCAAATTTAACCTGGACACAAAGAATCCGTCCCTCTCACACACTGGTTCACTCATCCCTTCATCTGTAGAAATACAGAATATATTCATGAGTGATGGAGAACCAGTCCCTGGCCTCGCGGAAGCCCGTCTAGTGGAGAGGAATTTGACCACGTGTATCAGATGCCTTTAAAGCATGACTACGCTTTGATCCCACATTCAACATCTGGGAAATGCTTCTCAGAGGAAAATCGAGGAGGTGACTTCGGTAATGTTGCTGTAGGGATGCCCATCTCTGTCATGTTCTTAAGAGTGGCAGATGCTCTGCCCACAGGTATAGAGAGAAGAAAAAGCTCCTTATATGGCTTCAGATCTTACACCACAACTAATCTGAAGTTGGCAAGTTTTGCTATAGCTTCATAGCACACGACCTGTGACTATCTGAAGAGGGTGTTGAAATACGTTTTCTTTTTCCAACTATGAAATGTGTGGGGCTGGATTTTCTATATTTTATATAGACACCCACGTGGCCGTGAGGAACGTCCGTGACGGCCTGCGCCTGTCTTTTCTCTGTTCCGGAAGCCCCCACAGAAAGAGATCGCTATGGGCCTCTGGGTCGTGGCTCACCTTTGCTGTCATGCAGACAGAGCTGAGGTGGCTTTCTGACACTCCTGCTCAGGAAAGCCCAGCCACCTTCCTGAAAGTGGGAAAAGAAAACAAAGGAAACCCCGCCTGCCCTGGAGTCTATATTTTCTGCCTCTTCTTTCATTCACTGTGAGCAGGAAAACCCCGTGAGAAGTCACACGAGGACGGAAAATTATTAGCACCTCATAATGCCATATTTCCAGCTCGATTTGCAGGAGTATTTACAGACGCTTCTAACGTAAAGCAGGTTTCTGGCTGAAATCTCTTACGCAGAGCACACTGAAGACAATGCAAGATCGAGACAGCTGTAGCCCACGCTCGCAGTAACGAAGTCTTGGAACCAGCGAGAAAGACGGGAGGAAGTCAGATCCTATCATCCCCAAAAACAGGGCCTAACCGGGAAGCCACTAATTCCACAACGAGGAGGAAGAACCGGATGGCCGAAGCTGGGGATCTAGCGAGGCGAGAGGTGTCCAGGGCAGTCCGGGGGGACCTGCGCCCCTTCTCGGCGGCCTCCCCGAGCTGGGCAGTTCCTCCTGCGGCCCGCGTGTCCTTGCAGACTCTGAACAAGCAGGTGGAAACCACTGCGGAGCTGGTGTTGGAGACTGGTGTGCAAAACCAAGTGGGCTAGACTGTGGGGGCCCCCTTACCCCATGCACGCTCAAAATCGAGTCCCCAGATCCAGAGCAGGATGCATGAGGTCACGATTTCCCTTCTCATCAGCGCTGCCACGTAGAAGCTGATGTCATCACTTTCTCAGCTGTGTCCAACTCTCTGCGACCCCACGGACTGTAGCCCGCCAGGCTCTGACCATGGGCTTTTCCAGGCAAGAATGCTGGAGTGGGTGGCCATTTCCTGCTCCAGGGGATCTTCCCGGCCTCCAGACCAAGACCCATGCTTTGTGCCAGGCACTGGGATGAAGCATTTTCTGTGAATGATCTCATTTGACTCCCACAACAAGTCTATGATGTGGGTGCTGCCAATACCCCCATTTCACAGATGGAAAAACTGAAGCACAGAAAGGGCAAGCCACCTCCTCAAGGTCACACAGCTAATCAGCCACTAACGCCAGGATTCTTTTTCAGACTGCACGGCTCCAGAGCCTGGGTTTCTCTACAAGACTGGGCCCTGGGTTCTGCCTTTCACTGTCTCTGGAATCAGTCCACAGTTTAATTTGGAGCAAGACGTGTGTCTTCTTTGAAGCTCTGTTTCCTCCTTACCCAAGCGGGCACTTCTTCTTGGGTCACGGGATTTTACTAAGGAGCATATCAGGTAACGTGGGCTTCCCAGGTGGCACTTGTGGTAAAGAACCCGCCTGCCAGCACAGGAGACGTTAAGAGACCTGGGTTCAGTCCCTGGGTCGGGAAGCTCCCCTGGAGGAGGAAATGGCAGCCCACTCCAGCATTCTCGCCTGGAGAATCCCATGGACAGAGGAGCCTGGCGGGCCACCGTCCACGGGGTCGCAAAGAGTCAGACACGACCGAAGCAGCTCAGCATACACACATATATATCAGGTGGAAGAGAGTGACCTGAAAACGCCTGGTGGAGAGCGGACACAGAGCGGCAGGGTGTGCACCGGACTCCCTGTCTAGCCAAGCAGAATGGGCGCGGGACTGCACTGCGACGTCCGGGCCAGTCCCCTCTTGGGGCACCGATCAAAAGCATGACTGAAATTGACTCAGACTGAGTCGGGAGAGGCCTGCGTGCAGAAAGAGATGTCTGCCACTCTGGCCCGGGGAGGCCTGGAAAAGGTGTCAAGGAGTCTTCAGATTTCCAGTGACTCTTCAACACAGAGACCACCCCCGTCCACATTCCAGGGAAGCAGTGTGATAAGAGGAGCTGACAGCTTCATGAGTGTGTCAATATTTGAGGAGGGGTGGAGAGCGTAAGAAGGAAGATTAGGCGGAGAAACCAGGTCATGAGACGTGACGGTGAGCGCCAGCTGAAGCACGCATCGCTGGGAGCGAGTCCCGCCAGGTGGACAGTCAGAAGCCGCCTGTGGACTCGCTGCTGCCTCCAGCCAGGCCCTGAGCGTGCTCAATGCTCGGCAGTCACCTTCTTGGGCTCACTAGCAGTTTCATCGCTGAACTTGTGTTGTGGACGCCAAACAGCCTGTAAGAAAAGTCAGCTCAGTGCACTGACGACAGCAAAGGCTGGGGAGGGTGTGGGGCAGCGGGGGCGCTCACGGGGGGTCGCGGGGACGGAAGATGCTAGGGCCACTGTGGAAGGCGGTTTGGCGGTTTTGTATAAAATTAAGCACGCTCATACCATGTGATGCAACAGTCACACTCCTTGGCATTTTCCCAAAGGAATGGAAAACTTATGTTCACTCGCATACCTGCACATGGAAGTTCATAGCAGTTTTATCCATACCGGCCAAAACTTGAAAGTCACTAAGATGTCCTTCGGAAGGTGAATGGATAAATACACTGGCGTATCCAGACAATGGAATATTATCCAGAGCTAAAAAGAAATGAGCTAGCAAGCCATGAAAAGGCATGGAGGAAACTTCCATGCACATTTCAAAGTGAAGGAAGCCCGTCTGAAGAAGGCTGCAAGCTGTGTGATCCAACCATGCGACGTCCTGAAAAGGAAAACTATGGAGACGTTAAAAAGATGAACAGCTACCCAAGGCTTCGGGGGAAGGAAGGATGAAGAGGCAGAGCACAGACGATCTTTAGGACAGTGACCGTATCCTGTATGATACTTCAGTGGCAGACATGTCACTGTACATTCGCCCAAGTGCTGGGGTCCAGCCCTGGTGGATCCAGGGTAATTCGAAGTGGGGACGGCATGGCGAGGAAAAACTTTTTTATTTAGAAATATAAAAAGAGATTAGGAAGAAACAGTATAGTAGGTAATTTTAGTGGAGAAAAGAGGCTGAATAACTTGGTTTATGTGGAGAACTAATAAAACCTCGAGACAAGAGGTTTGCACCATCTATGTTAGGCCACCAGCACCTGCTTGAATAGCGGAGGGTGCCCCTCCTTGGGCTCCCTCTCGCGTGGGTCTTAGAAGCCAGGGCAAGTAAGTAGCCTCCGTGCTCCAGATGGGAATTCAGCCTGAAAAGGAGAGGGAGGGAGAGGGAGAAAGAGAGAGAGAGATTTGACACGGGGGAAACCAGTCTTTCCAGTGACCAGCCCCTCCTTTATTGTCCGTAAAGGCTTTTTACACTTTTGGTTGTACATAGGGATCAATGGATAATACAAAATTATGCAGCGTCAGCAGCCCTGATTGCTAATGAGACCAGGCTTTCTCTCTGCATACCTAGCTGTATACACAAGTCTTAGGCGATTTACATCATCTTATGGCCAGAAGGCCAATTAACATTTTACGGCCCTTTTCTGATAAGAGTTTGTCAACCAGAGAACTTATTTGCCTTAATAGTGTTGTTCTTTCCAAAGTCTGGTGCCACTCTCAGAAAGCACTAAATAAAGTTACATTCTTACATAGCAAGGACACAACAATTTATAACAATGAAAGAGGAGTACAGTGATTTATAACAAAGAGAAAATTAATTAACTCAAAAGTCTAGTGTTGCTAACATCAAAACTACTATATTCCTTTTTCTATATCCCAATTACATTGATTAATATCCTTCAGGTGCCTAAAAGATAAAGAATATGAAGGCCTGGCAGCAGTCATTGACTCAACAGTGAAACCCATCACCAATATAATTCTCAGCTCTTCAGAAAAAGGCTCTGTATCTTTAAGATGCTTTAAGCTTTGTGCCTCTCGCAGTTGGGGGGCTGTAAACAATTCACAGGCTGTAAAAGTCCGGGGGAACCTGTCAGGCAAATTAGAAAGCCATCAAAGGGGTTCTTCTTATATGCAGGAGACTGTTAACTGGAGCTCTGAGTTAATTCCTTTTAGAGAAAGGTGGTCGGGGATGGCCCCTATTGTGTCAGAAGAGTGGAAAGCACAATATAATAAGGCAGGCAGACCCTGGTTTTGGGGGTAGATGTTCAGGAAAACCCAGGGGGAAGCCCTGAAGCCAGATCACACCTTTGCGAACGGCAGGCTTCCTTCCTCGTGACCTTTGCCACGGGCAGGATTCCTCACACTGGCTCCCGGCACCCAAGCCCGTAGAGTATATACCATCAAGAGTGGACTGTAACACAGAGAGCGGGCCTGTGGACGCAGCCGGGGAAGGAGAGGGTGGAGGGACTGAGAGAGTGGCCTTGAAGTATTTGTCACCATGTGTAAAATAGACAGCTGGTGGGAAGTTGCTCTGTAAGGCAGGGAGCCCAGCCCGGCATTCTGTGATGACTTAGAGGGTGGGAGGGAGGCTCTCCAGGGAGGGGAGAGGAGATGTGTACATAGATGCATAGAGATAGGCATATATAGATAGATATAGTTATGACTGGTTCGTGCTGTTGTATAGAGGAAATCAGCACAACATTGTAAAGCAGTTGTCCTCTGGTTTAAAAAAAATTAGTTAATTTTAAAAAATTCTAAAAGAGAGTGAGCACAGAAGATCTTTAGGACAGTGACCTTATCCTGTATGATACTATTATTATCCCGTATGATATGTCAATCCATCAAAACTATGGATTTTGAGTAGTTATAATGTAGGTTCATTGATTATAAAAAATGTCCCATTCGGGAGTGGGCCGCTGATAGTGGGGTAGAGTGTACACGTGTGGAAGCAGCTGGTATACAGCGAATCCCCATACCTTCCTCTCAATTTTGCTGTGAAGCTAAAAAATTAGCATCTTTTAAAAAACCTGGTGGAAAGGGGCAGGTGTGTGGACACAGGAAGGACACGCCATCACACGCCCACTGGCCTCCGCGGCGCCCACAGGCAGGAAACCCCCGCGGACCCAGGCGGGCGGGTGTCCAGCAGGGCTCAAGGCGAGTGGAAGTGAAGCGTCTTACAGCTGCAAGCAAGTGTGTAGCGGCACTCGCAGCCCGGAGCAGCCTCGGTTTCCATTCATAATCAGAACCGGTCTCAGAGCAGAAAGAAGGCCGCGCATTCTAAGCACAGACAGCAGAAGAGCCCGCGGCGCCCCTTCGCCTCACGCCCGCTCCCTGCAGGGGCGGCTGAGAGGAGGGACGATGGAGCAGCCAGCAGCTGCTTCCCGCTCAACCCGCCCTTGCTCCTCAGTCAGCTGGAGGCAGACAGTGCGGGTCCCGCGCGTGAGTGCCTCGGAGCAGCATCCGCAATCGAGTCAGGGTGTGCGGCACTTACTCCGTTTTAGTAAAAAAAGGGAATATAAGTTGTGTGAATTGCAGTATTCCGAGAAGGAGTTCATTGCACTTAAACCGATACTGCATGCTGGAAAATTGAATGGCAAAACTCATGCTGCTGCTGCTAAGTCACTTCAGTCGTGTCCGACTCTGTGCGACCCCATAGACGACAGCCCACCAGGCTCCCCTGTCCCTGGGATTCTCCAGGCAAGAACACTGGAGTTGGGTGCCATTTCCTTCTCCAATGCATGAAAGTGAAAAGTGAAACTGAAGTCGCTCAGTCGTGTCCGACTCTTTGCGACCCCATGGACTGCAGCCCACCAGGCTCCCCTGTCCATGGGATTTTCCAGGCAAGAGTACTGGAGTGGGGTGCCATTGCCTTCTCCGAAACTCATGCTAATAACTGAAAATTTCAATTTTTCTTTACTTAGAATGACTTAGAATAGTAAGTAAAATATATAACACATAGTGAGAGGCTGTGGGAGAAAGGAAAATGCTTTCTGTTTTAGAACCTCTGCATGCGTGCTCATGCGTGCTCAGCCGTGTCCCACTCTGCGACCCCATGGACTGTAGCCCGCCAGGCTCCTCCGTCCATGGGATTCCCCAGGCAAGAGTCCTGGACTGGCTGGCATTTCGTCCCCCAGGGGATCTCTCCAGGGACCGGGGGATGAAACCCTAGTCTCCTGCGTCTCCTGCAGGGCGGGCGGATCCGATACCACTGCACCGCCTGGGAAGCCCTACAGGACCTCTCCCAGCACTATTTCCTGCTTTTGGAACAAGGGTCTCTGGATGAGGTCCTGCCCATCACTGAGCCAGCCCTGCCCGTGGGACCACTCCTCAGCAACCCTCGGGGAGGGTCTGTGATGGACCAGACAAGCTCCCTGCCTAAGTGATGTTTCTTCGTGGTAAGATGCCATCCACAGGGTACTGCCTGTCGCAAATACTGACGGGGGAGCTGGTCCACTCAGGGAGGGCTTGCTGAGCCCTCCTCCACGGCAGGGAGAGGCCATCCTGCTCTGCAGGGTTCTGGGCGTCAGAGACACAGAACCCAGCACACAATGAATACAAAAGCACCCGCAGCCGAGGGGGCGGCAGAGACTGAGGGCTGGGAGAGCGAGCCGCTGGCTCCCGCTCAGCAGCTGGTCAGGCATGGGGTGGGCCTGGGGTCCGCTGTGGGCCTGAGGTCCGCTGTGAGCCTGGGGTCCTCTGTGAGCCTGGGGTCTAGGAGCCTGGGGTCCGCTGTGAGCCTGAGGTCTGCTGTGGGAGTGGGGCCCGCTGTGAGTCTGGGGTCCTCTGTGAGCCTGGGGTCCACTGTGGGCCTGGGGTTTAGGAGCCTGGGGTCTAGGAGCCTGGGGTCCGCTGTGGGCCTGGGGTTTAGGAGCCTGGGGTCCGCTGCTGTGAGCCTGGGGTCCACTGTGAGCCTGGGGTCTAGGAGCCTGGGGTCCGCTGTGGGCCTGGGGTTTAGGAGCCTGGGGTCTAGGAGCCTGGGGTCCGCTGTGGGCCTGGGGTTTAGGAGCCTGGGGTCCGCTGCTGTGAGCCTGGGGTCCACTGTGAGCCTGGGGTCTAGGAGCCTGGGGTCCGCTGTGGGCCTGGGGTTTAGGAGCCTGGGGTCTAGGAGCCTGGGGTCCGCTGTGGGCCTGGGGTTTAGGAGCCTGGGGTCCGCTGCTGTGAGCCTGGGGTCCACTGTGAGCCTGGGGTCTAGGAGCCTGGGGTCCGCTGTGGGCCTGGGGTTTAGGAGCCTGGGGTCTAGGAGCCTGGGGTCCGCTGTGGGCCTGGGGTTTAGGAGCCTGGGGTCCGCTGCTGTGAGCCTGGGGTCCACTGTGAGCCTGGGGTCTAGGAGCCTGGGGTCCGCTGTGGGCCTGGGGTTTAGGAGCCTGGGGTCTAGGAGCCTGGGGTCCGCTGTGGGCCTGGGGTTTAGGAGCCTGGGGTCCGCTGCTGTGAGCCTGGGGTCCACTGTGAGCCTGGGGTCTAGGAGCCTGGGGTCCGCTGTGGGCCTGGGGTTTAGGAGCCTGGGGTCTAGGAGCCTGGGGTCCGCTGTGGGCCTGGGGTTTAGGAGCCTGGGGTCCGCTGCTGTGAGCCTGGGGTCCACTGTGAGCCTGGGGTCTAGGAGCCTGGGGTCCGCTGTGGGCCTGGGGTTTAGGAGCCTGGGGTCTAGGAGCCTGGGGTCCGCTGTGGGCCTGGGGTTTAGGAGCCTGGGGTCCGCTGCTGTGAGCCTGGGGTCCACTGTGAGCCTGGGGTCTAGGAGCCTGGGGTCCGCTGTGAGCCAGGGTCCAGGAGCCCAGGCCGCCTGACCCCGTGCTCGTGTCTGTGTTGGCATGCTGTGCACGCTTGACGGCTGCTTAGCAATCGGGCTTGTTACATTCCCGACTTAAAGGTACAGTGCGGAGCTGGAATCCGGTTTATAGACATAATTATGGAGCATCCCATTGTGAGTTCCGTGTTTATTTCAGCAGTGTCTCTGTTCCTTAAACGAGGCTTTCTGAAGGGGCCTTCTCTAGCTCCCCCTGCTTCTCCCGCCTCGCAGCCTCAGCTTTCGTTTCATAATGAGGATCCCACTCTGACCCTGTTTCCCTGCAGGAGTCTGTGTTTAATTATAATGGGCCTGGGCAGGGGCAGGGCAGGGCCTCTAAGCATAGGCCTGTATACAGCTGGTGCTTGACAAGTATCCATGACGGGTGCTGGGATGCGTATATTAGTGAACAAAGCCACGGTAATTACTGGTTTTATCTCTCTGGAATGTTTTCTCAAGAACACTGAATAACATAGCTCATCACGCTTCCTTTTTTGCACTGGCTGTTGGGAAGCTCAAAGCCACATCTGAGCAAGTTTATAAATCCACACATACACTCGCCAGTGGTCTCACTCCCATTCAATGTGCCCACTCTCATTTTCCTATCTTCTTTGGTTCAGTTGAGGTCAGCTCAGTCGCCCAGTCGTGTCTGGCTCTTTGAGGCCCCGGGGCCTGCAGCACGCCAGGCTTCCCTGTCCAGCACCAGCTCCCGGAGCCTGCTCAGACTCACGTCCATTGAGTCGGCGATGCCTTCTTTTGTTATCTTTTTAAAAATTTAAAAATTGACTTATGATTCACATGCCATACAATTCACTTGCTTTACTTGCACAATTCGTGATTTGGGTATATTTACAGAGTTGTATAACCATCAGCTTAGCTGTCTGGTTTTGTTTTGGCCATGTGGCCTACGGGATCTTAGTTCCTGGACCAGGGATTGAACCCGTGCCCCCTTCCTTGGAAGTGTGGAGTCTTACCCACTGGACCGCCGAGGAAGTCCCTCGTAAGCTTTCTGTTTGTGCTCTCCCATCATATCACATGTGTCTTCCTAAGATGCTGTAGTAAACATCCTTGCTGGAATTAAATACACTGAATGGCCCGTCCTGAATTTCTAGCTTGCAGAAAAGAAGAATGCCCTTTCCAGTGCCAGGCCCTGTCTCCAGAGCAGTAAACCACCCTGAGGTTACCCACTTTCCAGTACCCACAGGCCTTCGGGAGGAATGTTTACGTGACTGGAGGCTGTGGGGGGTGAGATGGTGTTTCCTCCCCCTTCGGTGGTGTCTCAGAAAGAATGAAGGTGAAAGGCAGGCAGAACTGCAAAACCTCACAGAACGTGTTTTCCCGGCTTCACCAGGCCCTGCGGTCACTGGGGAAGGGAGCTAGCTGCCCGGGTCAGCCTGAGCGGACGCGGCCAGTGAGGACAGGACGCTCGTGGGGCCAGGGAGGCGTCAGCCCAAGAGCAGTTGGGGGCTCGGGTTCTCCGGGAGAGGTGAGGCCGGCCCCCGAGCCAGGAAGAGAAGCCGCTCCTGCAGGGCGGCCCGGCAGAGGCGAGCTCCACCCAGGCTGGTGTTTGCCTTGCTCTGTGTATTCAGCCAGCAGGCTCCAGACGAGGAAGCAAAGGGCAAGGAGCTGGGCTCAGCTGACAGCCTGGCACCGGGCCGCACCAGCGGGACGCACGGCGCTCCACGCAGAAGCAGCTCCAGGAGACACCGAGGACAGAAGACACTCCCTCCGGGGGCTTGCAGGTAACTGCTTCCAGATCTTTCCAGCGAGGCCAGAGAGTTTGTTCTTTGCAGACGATGAACTGTAGAAGCCAGAGGCCAGAGAGGGTTGAGCTTGACCCTGGCTCTGCCAGTGAGTCACTGTGTGGCGCTGGGTCTGCGAGGGCCTCAGTTTCACCATCTGCGAAATGGACCCAAAGATAGCCCTACCTAAAAGGATACAAGGATTACCTGACAATGTGGGCAGCGTTGAGTTCGAAACAGCAGAAGTAGCTCCCATTTGCATGGACCTGTTGCGTGTCACTTCAAGTGTAAACCTTGGGGGAGAGTCAGCGGATGGAGGGGCATGCTGTGTGCCTGGGACCACCATCAGAACTAGGGTCCCCCAGTGCAGAGCCAGCTGCGAGTCTGTGTCTAGGGGCAGTGCCTAAGGAGGTGACGGAGGCGGGGAGGACTCCCCCAGGGACTTTTGTGGATCTGGCTCTTATTTAACATTCAAGACCTCCCCTGGAGGCACCTGCAGGATTCAGATCCCAGCAGCAGACTCCAGAAACCGGCATCGCCCTCAGAAACTCCGCTTACTGCCTTGAACAGCCATGGTGGTAAGAGCAGGTGGTCTGGAGCCCTACCGACGCCCGGCCCAGTCTCAGCCCCACCGCCGACCGGCTGGGTGCTCCGGGGTGGGCGACTTCACTCTCCGAGCTTCAGTGTCTTCGTCTGTAAAATAGCCAAGTTAACAGTCTCGAGATCAAAGTGACATCCACGAGGACTGAGGGACCAAGGCAGGGAACACCTACCGACGTGCTCAATGAGCATTAGCTGTTATTTTTATTGTTATCATCATCTCCATGTGATATCAGGAAAATGAGGTTGGGGAGGGGTGGGTAGGGACTCCTGGATCTGTTGGAAGGGAAGCTGTGAAACTGGGCTCCCGTCAGAGCCAACTTCAGCGAGATGAGTGAGGCTCTGTCTGCTCCTTGGGGGCAGAATTTAAGAGACATCAAAGAACTCCATCTTTGAGATAAATTATATTTTAAAGCAATATTTTTAAAATTTTCAATGAATGCGAAAACATCCACAATGAACCAAGTAACCACACATTTTGTGAAGAATCAGTCCTAGCATTAATTCTGTTTTTTTAAGATAATACATTATTGAATATATATATATTATTTATCTTGATGGCTGAGTTTTCTGGCACCCCATTAAATTTTACACCAGGAGGCATCTGACCCCACTCTCATCATGCCCTGCTACAGTTGAGCTGCCTTAGAGGCCTGGAGCGTATAGATCCTGGTGTGTGTGTGTGTGTTTGTGCGTGCGCGCGTGTGTGCGTGCGTGCACGCGCGAGCTCAGTCACTCAGTCCTGTCCGACTCTTTGTGACCCCATGGACTGTACCCCGCCAGGCTCCTCTGTCCATGGGATTTCCCAGGCAAGAATACTGGAGTGGGCTGCCCTTTCCTTCTCCAGGGGAATCTCTCAGATCCAGGGATCAAACCTGTGTCTCCTGCATTGGTGAGCAGATTCTTTACCAGTGAGCCACCTGGGAAGGCGTATAGCTCTGCCCCTAAATAAAAACCAAGGGAGGG
This sequence comes from Cephalophus harveyi, assembly GCA_006410635.1. Lineage (NCBI taxonomy): Eukaryota > Metazoa > Chordata > Mammalia > Artiodactyla > Bovidae > Cephalophus > Cephalophus harveyi. Next base: position 27,147 of record SJYT01029302.1, on the reverse strand, counting down.
CCCTGCAAACATGGGTTTCGATTGAAGGAGTCCCAAATCAGGGTGGCTGTTTTTTCCCAAAGGGTTCTGAAACTCGGGAAGGGTTGTCTTTGTAGGGAAAGGCATGTGCTTCAGGAGAGAACCAGGCCCAGGTGAGCCCATCCTGGCTGGCTTCTGGTGGTGACGGGGATGCACAGGGAGGTTCGGGAAAGGCCCGGGAGGGCGGGGCCGCTCCTGCACGCCCACCCGAGCCACTGGCGACTCAAACATTCATGGAGAGCCACCGTGTCAGCAGCTTCTCCTGCTGCCCAGAGCTGGGCTGGGCTGGGCAGCCTGAAGGATCTGAATGCCTTAGTCCTGTGGAACCAAGATCAACCTTAGCTCTGCCTCGCCAGAACTTTCTATCTGATCAGGGTTACTTTACTCTCCTTTATCCATTAAATCAGCAGATATAACTTGAGGGCACACTGTACAAGCAGGATAAGTGGGGTACCTGCCCCCAAGGAGTTTACATTCTCAGGGTGAAGGGCTTGCATCATTAAGCCTCAGTCTCTCTATCTGCGTAGTTTGGGGATAACAGGCTGCTGTAAGAGAAAACGGAAACAACGGAAGTCAAGTGCCCAGCGCTGGGCACCTTGCAGGGGCAATGTGGGGAGGCACTCACTCTGAGGTGCCCACCGTACCTGCCCAACCTCGAAGGGGTTGCCTCCTTGCATTGTGGGCCCTGACGCCTCTCCTGCCCCACCCCACTTCTGACCCCGCCAAGCTCATAGTAAGGCTGCGGCTAATGTTACCTGCCATCACTATTAGCCTAAAGATGTCTGGGGCAACACTCGGGATAAGATGCTGAGGTCCGAGCCTTCTAGGAACCGTGATGGGTAAAGGGATGCAAACACAAGAAAGCATTCCAGTAGCAGGACCTCAATTCCCAGATCTCCTCAAACCCTCAGCAGCGCTTTGATAAGGAGGCCCGCACCCTGAACCCACACATTCCAGGGCTCTGGGCGCAGGGTTGGGGCACAGGGAGGAACGGCTTTCAGCCCTCTCTGTACACAGCAGCCCGTGTTCCAGCACGGTGCAGGTCCGCGGGTGGTGCAGGTCCGCAGGTGGTGCAGGACCGCGGGTGGTGCAGGTCCGCGGGGCCCGGCACATCTGTTCTCGTCACTCACCTCGATGTTGCCTTTGGAGCTGGGGTAGAGGGCTTGTTCTGCTGGGCATGCCAGCCTGCTCCTGTTGGCACCGCCCTCGGTGGGTGGTGAGAAGGGCCCCCAGTTTCCCTGCATTCCACTGCATTGATCAAAGGTGTTTCCGTTTACCCAGTGACTAATTCTGTCACCATCGCGCCCTTTGAGGACTTCCTCCTCCATCTGACGGTCATTTAACTGCCAGCAAGGCCGCTGTAGAAACGCTCTTTCTCTAGGGCAGCTGGTACCACCTTTGGGGTTTGATCTGTTTGGAGAAGGAGGACATATCGTTAACTTGTAGCTCAATGAAGAGTTAGTGGTGGGAGGAGTGGGCGGGAACGAGAGGAAAGGTGTTCAAGGGAAGGGACTGTAAGGAGTAGCAGCATGGAGACTGAGGGCTCGGGAAACGAATGCAGACATTTAATTGCATCATATGGTAAATATTACTGTATCGGCAATCATATTACACTGTTTAAAGATATCAAAGTCCAACATGTTGCACCTTAAGCTTATAAATGTTACATGTCAAAGTCATTCAGTTAAAACCCTCTAAAACTGATTAATTGATTAATTCCATTAAAGGAGGCCGATGAACACCAATCCCTGGAGTAAACGAGGAGAGATGCAAAGGAAACTTCCCTGAATGGCCAGTTCACTTGTGGGTCAAAACAGAGCTAAAGTGATTACAATAGGAATAGGAGAAATAAACAGTGAGAACTAACATTTTTCTCATCTGACTGCTGCCAAGCCCTTGGGCTAAATCTTTCCAAAGATTATGGATGACTTTTCAATTTTTTATTCACTGTAGATCTGGCTATGTTCCTTGACTAGTTATGATTTTGATTTCTCATTGCAAAAACATATGCAATAAATATTTTATAGTCTATGTTGTATTACATTATATGCAAATACTTAATAAAATTTAACATAACTTATATGGTAGAGGAGACAGTAAGAGTAAGAAAAAGTTTAGAGTCTGAACTGTGGAGCCAGGCTGCTCAGGGCTAAGTCCTGATGCTCGCTCTGACTAGCTGATGATCTGTATTAGTCAGCTTAAGCAGTGTAACAAAAAAACCAAACAACCCATAGACTGGGTGACTTGCACAACAGATATTTGTTTTCCCACAACCCTAGAGGCTAATAAATCCAAGATGAAGATCCTAACTAATTCTGGTTTTGGTGGAAGTTCTTTTCCTTGCTTGCAGCCCTCACACCTCTGACCTCTTGTGGGGTCCTCACATGATGGAGAGAGAAAGCAAGCTCTTGGGTGTTTTCTCTTATAAGACTGCTAATCCTTAGGATTAGAGCCCCACCCTTATAACTTCCTCTAACCTGTCTCTAAATACAGTCATGCTGGGTTAGGGTTTCTGCATGTGAATTTGCAGGGGAACATAATTCAGCTCATAGCATGGTCTTAGGCAAGGGATTCAGGCTCTCTGGACTCACATGATGCATCTGTAAAATGGGGACGCTAAAAACGCCCGCCCGGGAGCCCCGGCCGGCCTCGCGGTCAGGACTGCCACCAGCGCTGCCGCGGCCGGGGTTTGCTCCTTGGTCAGGAAACTGAAATCCTGCGTGCCACGTAGGCAGTTCGGCCAAAAAAAAAAAAAACAGTGCTTTGAAAGGGTTGCAAACATTTTCAGACTCGCTGAGATGGCTGTGATTTGTGGACGTTGAAAGCCAATGCCCTTCCTCTCTCTGAGAATCCGAACCCTGGTTCTATGTAGCAGGGGAGCCAGCATCTGGGGGAGTCCCTGGCCCAAAATGTCCAGGGTGGCACCTCTCAGCCCTTGCCGTCGTGGAAGTCACCCGGAGATCCTGGAAATATTCTGATGCCCGGGCCCCGGCCAGGGGCTCTGATGGGATGGGTCTGGCGGGGCCTGGACCTGGGGACTGAAATCTCCCGTGGGGGTTGGAATGTGTAGCAGTGTGAAGACTGGCCTCAGTAACAGAGCTGGGAAATGGAAAGTAAGGAGACTTTCTCCTCTGAATGACCCCCAGCCAAAAGCCTAGCCCACGTCCTCCAAATGCTAGGCCCCTGAGTCTAATTTCAAAAACAAACCTCTCTGCCATATGGAGACTTGTGTTTAATGTCAGATTAAAGGAGAACATTCATAAGAACAAAACTACGCACACCATCAGCTCATGAAAGGGCATTTTGATACCACCTTCAATTTTTTTTTTTTTTTTTGTCCAAAATAAAAACTGAGCTCTTTCAAAGAATAAGTTTTTCTTGATGGAGAAAACTCCTCATCTGATTTATTCTTCTCCTCTGTTGGAGACTGGAGGAAGCTTCATCACAGATAGGAATGGTCTGGTCTGGACCACCTGCAGCCTCAGTTTTGCCATCTGCTAAATGGGGATAAAAAGGGTTCCTGCCACACAGGGTCCCTGGCACGGCCTTCAGGGCGATCATCTCATCCTGGCCTGCCTAGGACCTCCCTGCCTGTAACAGGAAAGGTCCGCCTCCCCAGAATGTCCTCATCCCCAGGACATCCTGAGGGTTGCTCTCCATCACAGGCCCCCATACCTGTGTGCACTTGCTGAAAATACAGATTCAGGATCCCGGCCCGACTGTGTGAAGTGATCACGGAAATCAGAAGCGCCGCCAAGTTCTTTAGCTGCTTGTATCAGACAGCTCTGAAAGTATCAGTGATGATCACAGTGATACTTCTAATCACGAAGAACACTTTCAGGGCACCCCTTCACCATGTGCAACTCCCTGTTTGGGGCACCTTCTACGTATTAGTGCCTTGAACTCTCACAGCAACCTCTGGAGTGTGTGCCCTTATTATCCCCATTTTACAGAAGAGGAAGCTGAGGCCCCATGAGGCTCGGTAACTTGCCAGGTGTCACTCATTCAGTAGGTGCCTGAGTGGGGACTCGACCTGGGTGTTTAGCCCCCAGGGCCCACACCCTTACTTGACAACACTGCTCTCTACCTAGGGGTCTCAGCACTGGCGCGTCCCCAGTCAGCTGTGATCAACATTACTTCCTTATCAGTTGCACCATCTTTGGGGCGGGCGTCCCTGGTGGCTCAGATGGTAAAGAATCTGCCTGCAGTGTGGGAGACGCAAGTTCGATCCCTGGGTCGGGAAGATCCCCTGGAGGAGGGCATGGCAGCCCACTCCAGTATCTTGCCTGGAGAATCCCATGGACAGAGAAGCCTGGTGGGCTACAGTCCGTGGGGTCGCAAAGAGTCAGACATGGCTGAGCAGCTAAAAACAGCAGCATCATCTCTGGGGCAGAAAAGGACTTGCCACGCTCATGCAAACCTTTAGCGAAAGGTGTAATTGCTAAACGTGGAAGCCTTTCCTTTGACGTCCCCAGACATCTGGCCTTACTGGTGGGCTGCCGTCCATGGGGTCGCAGAGCCGGACAGAACTGAGCACACAGGCACCGCAGGCCTGGACGTTTGTTTCGACCAATACTGACGTTGACCGATAGGTGGCAGTAACCGTTTGTTTTCGTTGCATGGAAATCTGGCCCCTTGCAAAATTTGAAAGGCAGAAGCAATTTCACAACACATATGTTGTAACTGCTGGCGGAAACCAATGTTATCTGAGTCCAAGTTGTCCCTGCAAAAGACGTGCAAATGGGTTTTCCTTCTTTCAGGCCATTTGGCCTCGACACTGCCGGAGAGGTGCCTTAGAACCTGCAGTGGTCGGGATACGGAACCCAGACTCTGTGGGGTTGAAAGTTTCTGTCGGGTCTGCACGCTCCACAGCTCTCTCAGGGCAAAGATTTTTCATAACCGCAAACATTTTAACTGACGTTACCTCCCAAATTGGATTAAATGTGAATTGAATAATAGGAGCTGTGAAAGTTTGTAAGCCCATTGGTAAATTATTTTTAATTTTGTTAAAAGCTAGATTTAGATGGAGACATCATCTACTGTGTATACATATTTGCAAGTGGCCTTGGTTGAGGCGTTTAACCTATGAATTTCTGTTTTCTCATCTGTAAAATTGGAACGATGATACCTCTGCCTTGTGAGTTTGTTGTAAGGAGTAAATTCATTTACAGCACGTGGAGCTCTCGGGACAGTTTCCCAGCAGGTGATGAGCACTCACCAAATTTGTTGTTATTATTATATCGGGGCATCCCCGGTGGCTCAGCAGTAAAGGATCCGCCTGCCAAAGCAAACGACACAGGTTCGATCTCTGGGTCGGGAAGATCCCCTGGAGAAGGGCGTGGCTGCCCACTGCAGTGCTCTTGCGACTAACACATGACTTACCAACTAAACCACAACGTTATTTTTAATAATATTAGTATTGCTCAAACATAGCGTTAAGTATTGAAGCTGTGCCGGGTGTCTTTGCTGGGCGAAGCTTTTCTCAGGCTGCCGGAGCGGCCTGCTCTCCAGACGCGCAGGCGCTTCTCACTGCGGAGGCTCTCCGTGTTGCAGCACGGGCGCTCGGGCTGAGGGCTCCAGGGGCTGCAGCTCGTGGCCCGGGAGTTGCTGCTCCCGGCTCTAAAGCCCGCAGCAGTGTGGCGCACGGGCTTAGCTGCTCCGAGGCACGTGGAGCTTCCTGGACCAGGGATCAGATCCGTGTCTTCTGCACCGGCAGGCAGGTTCTTTACCACTGAGCCACCAGAGAAGCCGCTACCATTACTGTCTCATCGTTACTAAGGTCGTTGGAGTTGTCATTATTTTTATACACAGTGGGTTCAGTTCCTGGTCAGTCTTAATTTGGGCAACACTTAATCTCTCAGCTGCTTCAGTCTCATTATTTGCAAAATGAGTATATGTTACCGAGGCTGATGTTGAGCAAAATCTATAAACTTTCTAGAAAAGGCCAGACAGTTAATATCTTGGGCTTTGCAGGCCATATGGTCTCTGTTGATACTCCTCAACTCTGCCTCAGTACATGAAAGCAGCTGTAGGTAGCCTATAGATAAATGAATGGGCATGGCTGTCTTCCAATAGAATTTTATTTATGGATACCACAATTTGAATTTCATATAATTCTCATGTGTCACAATCTATGGTTCTTCTGATTTTTTTCCCAACGCTTTATAAGTGTAAAATCCATTAGCACACAGGCCAGCCTAACACAGGCCGTGGACTGGACTTGTTCCCCAGCTGTCATTTGCTGACCCTGGCCTTGAACATTCAATATTATTTTTGTAGTGTCCCATTTATAGATGAAGTGATGCCTATTGGGAGTATGGATATCTTGGACTTTATAAATAGAAAATATTGCAACATAACTGGGGTCCTGTATGTTTTAGCACTGCCCAGCTTTATTACCTGTTGTAATGACCTGTTGTTAATATATAAAATCCCGATTCTGATATCTACCAAGTTCCCCCAGGAAAGCCCTTTTGTGGCCTCCCAAATTTCTGATTACTCAAGTCTCCTCCCATGGATCTCCTTGGAGATGTATTGGCTGTGTGTGGCCAGGAAATAAAATCCCTGGCTGTTATTCCAAAAGCCAGCAGGCTGATGAGTCGGCAGCCAGGTCTTTGGAGAAGGGCTACATTGGAATCACTATGTGCATGAAAAAGCAGCTTTTCACTAGTCAGGCAGCGTAGAGGGACTGAAGGAGCCCACCTCTGGAAGCAGACATCCTCTGGCCCAGACCTTACGTGGCCCTTCTCTGGACATGTGTCCTGGGCGCATTCGGGAGACTCAGTTCCCTCCTTTCCAGGGGAAGGGAATGCTGCGGGGAACATTCCAGAGGCTGGAGCAGGGGCAGCCTGTGCGGGAATCTCCCTCTGCCGTCTTTAACCAGCTGACCTTTGGAAGGTGGTTTTACCTCCTTGTGACTCGGCTTCCTCTCGGCTAGAGTGACATGACGGTGACACCTGCTTCACGCGGGCATGCAGGGCCACGCGAGACGGCGCAGGGCTCGCTCTGGGAAAGCAGCGCTCGGGGCTGAGGACGTGTGAACAGTTGTGAATTATCGTCATTAGTGTTGTCACGAGGCTCTTGAAGGGTTTAGGGATAACGTGGGTTAGGGCCTAGTTCAGTGCTGCGGGGTGAGGGATTGTTACTAAAAATTATTCCCTCAGCCCAACTAATAAGTTATAATTTGACATCTGATCAGTGCAAATGCTGCTGCTGCTGCTGCTGCTGAGTCGCTCCAGTCGTGTCCGACTCTGTGCGACCCCATAGGCGGCAGCCCACCAGGCTCTGCCGTCCCTGGGATTCTCCAGGCAAGAACCCTGGAGTGGGTGGCCATTGCCTTCTCCAATGCATGAAAGTGAAAAGTGAAAGTGAAGTCGCTCAGTCGTGTCCGACTCTTTGTAACCCCATGGACTGCAGACTACCAGGCTCCTCCATAAATGGGATTTTCCCAGCAAGAGTACTGGAGTGCTGAGCTATAATGGTGGGTAAAGAGAGACAGTCCCTGCCCTCACGGCGCTTACTGCTAATGGGGAAGGGAGCTGGAAGCTAAATGTTCTGTATTGCCCTCAAAGTTAAGTCCAGATCAGTTGTGCTTCATTCCAGAACCATCCTACCCGGTGTTGCCGCTTCCTGCCCTCTCTGTGCCCCCGGCTAATGTTCATACATAATAATAGATATGTTACCTATTACCTTCTTGTTCATAGCATTGAACCGTATGTGTTTGGATTAGCAAATACTTCTATATTGCTTATAAAGAGCCATGCATTGTTCTAACCACCTTACAAGCATTAACTTGTTGTGTACTTGTAGCAGCCTGTGAGGCACAGAGAGGCTAATTAGCTCATCTGAGGACACCGAGCAGCGAGGGGCAGGGAGAGCGTTCAAGCCCAGGTCGTCCTGTTCCTGCTCTGTGCTCACCACACTGCACGTGCTGCCTTGAGCTACCAGACGTGGCCTGAGGTGTGGATTTACTGTCTGTTACTGACTGTCCACCCAACATATTTCAACTCCGTGAAGTCAAAGGGCTCATCTGTTTACACAGCTGCAACCCTGGTGTCTGCTTCAGCCTATGGTGCAAAGCTGGTGCTCAGCATATATTTGGTGAACCACTAAATGAATGAAAATATAGCCAAATAGGCATATATAAATATAGATATCTATTATATACAATAGATACATATGTAACACGTAGTGCTAAGTGCTATGAAAAAAATGCCTGTGCTACAAGAGGTTTTAACAGAGGACTTAATTTAGTTTGAGGATCAGAGAATATTAAAAATTAGAAGTATCATTTCAACTGTTCCCTTTCTAAAATCTCCTTGATCTAATAGCTGTGACTGGCTAAGAAGGAAGAAAATGGTATCTACGTGGAATATGCTTTTCACGATGATAATAATCCCCCAGAAATGAAAGACAGTTGAAAACTGGGACTGCATTTTAAAGAAATTTTAGGGATCTTCCCTAGTGGCTCAGTGGTAAAGAACCCGCCAGCCAATGTAGGAAACACAAGTTCCATCGCTGGTCCAGGAAGATCCCAGACGCTCCAGAGCAACTGAGCCTGCGTGCCACAATTACTGAGCCTGGGCCCAGAGACAGGGCGCTGAAAGTACCCAGCCCACGAGCCACAGCTGCCGAGGCCTGCACGCCCCAGAGCCCACGCTTCGCCACGCGAGAAGTCTCTGCAGGGAGAAGCCACAACCGGAGGAAAGCCCGTGCGGCAACAGAGACCCAGCACAGCCAAAGACAAAGACAGTCTGAGAACATTTATGGGCATGAGGTTGGTTTACGATGTTGTGTGGCCTCTTGCTGTACGGCAGTGAATCAGTTAGACATACGCATATACCCACTCTTGTTTAGGTTCCAGACTCTTTATTCTGGAGAAGGCAATGGCAACCCACTCCAATGTTCCTGTCTGGAGAATCCCGTGGACAGAGGAGCCTGGCGGGCTACAGTCCGTGAGGTCACAAGAGTCGGACACAACTTGGCAACTAAACCACCGAACTCTTTATTACACTTTTTTTTTTTTTTGGCCACACCATACAGCTTATGGGATCTTAGTTCCCCAACCAGGGTCGGAACCTGTGCTCCGTGCAGCTCAAGAGTGGAGTTTCAACCGCTGGACCACCAGGGACGCTCCTGCATTTGACTTTAATTCTGTTGAATTCATGAGCCCCAAATCTTCCCTCATTCCTCAAGACAGACGTGAGCAATTGGTCTCCCTGGGCTTGTGATGATACACCCACAGTGACGGGGCAGGTCTCTGCATCTTAGTTTTGTATGCAGACGTGAGACTCATGTTTCTCTTGGGCTTTAATGTTCTGAGTCTCTCTTTTTCTCTGTTGCAGGAACAATGGGTAACCAAATGAGCGTTCCCCAAAGAGTTGAAGACCAAGAGAATGACCCGGAAACAGACACTCACAAGGTGCTGTCCTTACGGTCTCTGCGTCCTTAGCTATTGTTCGGGAGGGTCAGGGGACGGCGGGAGGAGGAGCCTGCCCAAGGCTCGTCGGGGCGAGCGGGGACGACGGCCGCTGCCGGGGGTTGCTCGGTGGGACGCAAACCGCCAGAACCCATCGAGGAGCTGATAAAAGTGCGGGCTCGTAGGGCCGCACTCACGGCCCAGGGAACCAGAAATCGCCCGGAAGGGGCCCATGGAACCTGAGTCTCCATGGTGACTGATTCCCATCCAGTGGTGCACAGGTGCAGGTGGGTCTGGACCGGTGGTTCTCAACCGCGGGCGTTTCTGCCTCGCCACTGGCAGCGTCTGGAGACGCTTCTTGGTTGTCACAACTTCGGTATCCAGGAAACTTCCAAGCACAAGCTTCTTTTAAACAAAACTGCTGCAAAAATATAAAGTCAAGTCTTCCAAAAATGCGTAGTCTTTTTTTTTTCTCTGCACTTATTAACATATATCACACTACTAATAGTGTTAACAAAATAAGACAAGATATGCAAAGTACTTAGCATATAATCAATATTCAGTTAATGCCAATTATGAGTGGGGTCATTTATTACGAAAATGACATCGGGTAGCAAATATTCTCTTTGCAATCTTTTTTTCTTTCCGTGTGAGTATACCTGTATGTGTATATATGTGTAACCTTTTTAAATGTCAGCAATAAGTAACAGAAGAGAAAAAAATAATCCAGCAGTGACCTAAAATTGGGAAGGGGTTGCAACAGCTCAGTGAAGGGGGTGGGCGTGGAGCAGAAAAATAGCAACGGGCGACTTCCTGAATCTGAGGAGAGTGTGGCTTGGAGACTGTGCTTGTGTGCGGGACCCTGGGGTGTGGTTAACCTCCCAGCCCGTCATGCTCTTGTCCCCTCACCGGTCGCACCAGCGCCCCCCTTTGCGCCCCGCTTTGCCCGAGAGTCCCATCCGTACGGAGGGGTCTGTCCTGCCCGGGCTCACGAGGCTTGCTGAGAGCAGGCATAGACCGTGCAAAGCTCACGTCAACCCGGGAATCCAGTCCTTTAGATCGGGGTGTTAGTTTCTCTGAGGTGTCATAGAAAGCGGGGTGGGTTCTAGAAGTGGAGACTTTAATTTGTGAGGCGCCCTTGCGGCCTTGAGTTTCTTTCCTGAGTTTTTCTGATTTTTCTCATCCAAAACTTGGCTAATAGTGCCGCACATTCTGTTCCAGGTCACGTCTGGGGACGCGTGTGGTCAAAACGGCCTCCCGGCCATCATACCCGCCCGCACTGTTCGACTCTGCGATGAAGGTGAGTGTCCCGGCGGGCTGCTCGTCCTGAGCGTGGGGATGGGGATGCGGAAGGGCTGCTGGTCCTGCTGACGGGGAAACAGCTGCCGGGGCTGCGTGCCTGTCGTTCCTGGGGCTGCAAACAGCGCCACAGAGTGGACGGCTCAAGCCACAGGAATGTACTGTCTCACTGTGCTGGGGCTGGAAGTGGAATTCAGGGCGTGGGCATCGGGATCTTCTGAGAGATCTGTGTGTGAAAAAATCTGTTCCCTGGGGACTTCCCTCGTGGCCCAGTAATTAAGACTTCGCCTTCCAATGCAGGCGTGGCAGGTTCGATCCCTGGTCAGGGAGTGAAGACTCCCCCATGCCTCATGACCAAAAAACCAAAACAAAATCAGAAACAATATTGTAACAAATTCAATAAAGACTTAAAAGATTGGCCCACATCAAACAAAAAGCAGTCTTAAAAATGGAAACAAAGGGCGGTCCCCTGCCTCTGCTTCACTCCCACTCTGGGGCTCAGGCTCTTTGGCTTGACACAGCGCTCCTCCTTGGTTCTCCCAGCATCTCCCTTCTGTGAGCCTCTGTCTCTGGGTCCAAGCCTCCCCTTTTGTATGGACACGGGCACATGGGGCTGGGCACAGCCCCAGCCTCCTCTTGACTTGGTCTCGGCAGAGACCCTATTTCCAAATGAGGTCGTAGGAACTGGGAGTTAGGACTCCAGCATCTCAGCAATTCAACGCTTAACAGCACTCGTCTCTCTGGGGTGTGTATGACGTCTGGAAGAGTCTGAGGATTTACAGCAATAAGTGGAAAGCAACAGAATAGAAACACTGGGAGGCTGGGTTCTTTGGAGTCCCACAGACCAAAGTTAAAACCCCTGCCCTGCAACTTACTGGCCGTGGGACCTGGAGCAAGTCACGTGACTTTCTAAGCCTCAGTTTTCTCATCTGTGAAGTAGGGATAATGATACCTATCTCATGGAATTGATGAGAGAACTCGAGGAGATCAAGCATTTTACTTATTACACAGCACTTAGGAATTCCAAAGAAACAAGTGAAATATAGAAGGCAGCAGAGGGCGGTGTTGAAACTGGGCAATGGGCTTATCTCCTTGATTTTATTCCGAGCATAAGGCTGTAAGGGCTTCCCAGGTGACTCAGTGGTAAAGAATCTGCCAATGCAGGAGAGGCAGGAGATACAGGTTTGATCCCTGGGTCAGGAGGATCCCTGGAGAAGGAAATGGCACTCCACTCTAATATTCTTGCCTGGGAAATTCCATAAACAGGAGGCTGGTAGGCTGCTGTCCATGGGGTCACAAAGAGTAGGACGCGACTTTGCAACTAAACAACAGCAAGGCTATAAATTCCAAGCATCAAAATTGACTGAGTTCTACGATGTGAAAAATATCAGTAAATTATGTAAGAGGCAGGGTGTCCCAGTGGTTGAGGGTAAGAGCTCTGGAATCAGACTGCTGGTTTTGCCATCTGCCAGCTGTGTGACCTTGAGCCAGTTACTTAAGCTCTCTGAAGCTCAGCCTCCTTATCAGTGAAGTGGGATAATAACAGTACCTAAACGTAAGTATCAGATGGAATAAGAGCACACGTTTCAGTGGAGCAGAGTCAGTGCCCTGTGCCTATCGGCTGCCGTGACTGTGTGAAGGTTACGGCCGCTGTGATGTGCGTGAGTTTCTGGGCTTCAGCGCCCTTCTCTGAACAGTGAGATGAATCACAGTGCTGGTTCCAGAAGCTTTAGAATTTCCTGATGTAGGAGAAGACACTGCCGTCTGTTTCCCCTGCTCTGCTCTGCTGCTCACCCCACAGCTGACAGCAGGTATGTGGGCTTTCCATACCACGGGGCTCTGTGACACCGGCTGGGTGTTCCACAGCTCAGTTCAGTTCTGACACCGTTTACCAAGAGTTAACCGGCTCCCACCGGTTATGGGCTCAGTGTCATAAGACTACTTCCCACTAGAGTCGCCGATGACAAGTGGGGAGTCCCCGGCTTACCCACAACTTCTGTCCTGCTCGGCTGCACACAGAGGCTCCCACGACCTCCCCCTCAGGGTCAGTCATTTGCCAGAACGGCTCACAGAGCACCGGAGAGCCATGTGCCTGCTGGATTGCTGCTGCTCCGTCACTCAGGCCTGCCCAATCCTTCTGCGACCCCCTGGACCGTCGCCCCCCAGGCTCCTCTGTGCATGGCATTTCCCAGGCAAAAATCCTGGACTGCTTGCCATCCCCTTCTCCAGGGGATCTTCCTGACTCAGGGACTGCACCCGTGTCTCCCGCGCTGGCAGGCAGATTCTGCACGCTCAGCCACCAGGGAAGCCCCTTACCCAGTCCCAGTTCATTCTAAGCGGCCAACGGAGGAGGTGATGGGAGAGGCGGGGGAGGGACCCTGGGGCGGGGAGCGTCCGTGCTGTCTCTGGACAAGCCACCCGTCCAGAGCTTCCACGTGCCTATCAACCCAGAAGCAACCTGAACCCCGTTCTTCAGAGACGTTTGTGAAGGTTTCGTTACGTAGGCGTGCTTGATTAGATCGATGCCTGTCGATGGTAGAACTCAATTGTCAGCCGCCCTCCCCTCCTGGAAGATTGGCCGGCTGGTGAAGCTGAAATCCGAGCCCTCTGATCACATGTCTTGTTTCTCTGGCAACCGGGGCCCCCACCCTCAGAGGGGCTTTTCCAAAGTCACCTCATTAACATAAACTCAGATGTGGTTAAAACGGGCTGGCTTGTTGTCAATAACAAAGGTCATCTTCTCGACTCTGAAAGGTAAGTTTTGGGAGTTCTGTGCCAGGAACAGGATGAAGACCAAACATATATTTCTTATTATATGATGTCCCAGGATCTTACCTCAGTTGCTTATTAAAAGTGTAGATGCCCAGATCCCATCTTTCCAGAATACCCTCCAGCTGAGCCCTGGGGGTCTGAACTGCTGAACGTTTTCTAGAGGGTTGAGGCACAAGCAGGACTGGCCACCACAGGATGAGATAAAAGTCACAAGCCTCTTCCTGCCTGTCAACCTGTGAGTCAGAGTTCTGCTCTGATGTGGGTGGAATGGACAGAACTGGCGGCAGCAGCTTTGGTGAGAGCGGTGTAAAGCTGGCGGCTGAGATGCACTCACTTGGAGAGGAGAATCGTATCGTTTTTATAATTTGCAAGCTGTCGACGTTCTCGACTGATCCAGAGGCCCTGACAATCTAATCTGTCCTTCAGAAGTGGTTTTCTTTGTCGTCATTCAACCACTGTTGTTGTTGAGGTTATGCCCCTTTTTTTTTTTTGCCCCTATTTTTAATATGGGGCACAAGGGTGAGGAGAGTATCGGAAGAAGAACATGGGAACAAAACGTTGGAAATCGAGACAGTCCCCTCTCTTGTTCTTTCCCTCTCCTCTTTTCTCTCCCCTTCCATACTTTCCTTTCTGCTCCCAGCAATTAAATATATATATATATATGTAACGCATGTATATATTACATGTAATATATATATATGCTGCTGCTGCTGCTGCTGAGTCGCTTCAGTCGTGTCCGACTCTGTGCGACCCCGTAGACGGCAGCCCACCAGGCTTTGCCGTCCCTGGGATTCTCCAGGCAAGAACACTGGAGTGGGTTGCCATTTCCTTCTCCAATGCATGAAAGTGAGAAGTGAAAGTGAAGTCACTGAGTCGTGTCTAACTCTCAGTGACCCCATGGACTGCAGCCCACCAGGCTCCGCCATCCCTGGGATTCTCCAGGCAAGAGTACTGGAGTGGGTAATATATATATATATAATTAGCAGGTCTTCCTGTAAAGAGGAAAACAAGTAACAGAAATATAGGGTAACAATCTGGGACAGTGTGTTGCTGTGGATACCTACATACCCAGGAAAAAAAAATCTCATTTGAAGTGACCCGTGGTTGGTTGTACCAGCTTTCGTACGATGCAGCCTTGCATCGGCACCCGCTGAGGGATTTGTAGCAAGTTTAAGTTAATCCTCTGAAGCCAAAACCTCCGCCTGCGTCCACTGACAATGCGCCCTCTGCATCTCACTTTAGAGGGATTATCCCTTTGAATGGGGAAGGCAGCTTATCATCCTTGAGCTGTTTTCTCCAGGTTATTATCACTTTCAGTGCAGTTTTTAACGGGCTACAAAAGTGGGATCCTGGGTGGCTTTTTTTATCCTTTGGACAAAATTCTCCGGCCACGTCTCCTGGGGCATGTTTGTGCTCGTTTGCTGTATGCGTGTGTCTCTGCACAGAGAGAAAATCAGGCTTCCCTGGTGGCTCAGCGGTAAAGAATCCGCCTGCCAATGCAGGAGACACGGCTTAGGTCCCTGGGTTGGGAAGATCCCCTGGAGGAGGGCATGCCATCCCGCCCCAGTGTTCTTCCCTGAAAAATCCCGTGGACAGAGAGCTGGTGGGCTACAGTCCACGGGGTCACACACAGCTGGGCATGACTGAGAGACTGAATAGCAGAGAGAAGTGAGCAGAGAAACAGATACAAGGGCCCCTGGGTGACTGTTTTCCTTCTTTTTATCCATACTTTTCCTTTCCTTTTTTCTCCTATTAAAGATGTTCACTGCCGTGCGGGAACATCTCCCATGAAGACCTACTGAGAAGCAGTGCCTGAGCACACAGCATAGGGAGCAGGGTCTGAACTCACATCGGGGCTTTGCTGTGTGACCTTAGGCGAGTTGCTGAGCCTCTCTGGTCTCACATCTGTAAAATGGGAAATGTAGTAACGGTAGGACAAAGCTTTGAAGGTTGTTGGGAAGCTTAAGTGAGTTGAGTTGATACACCTGCGTACTTGGAAGAGTGTCTGACATGTGGGCAACATGTGAGGAAAGTTTATTTTTCTATTTTGGATTTAATGTTAATAAAGGCCATCATTCGGGTATGAAGTTAACTGTATTAGCTCCATCTAGATTGCTCTTGCAAATCTAAAATATAATCTTGAAACTTTTTTTTTCCCCTGCCTCCCTTATACTTTTTCAGTGTTTTATTTTTTGTCTTCCAGACACACTGGGGGAGAGATCAATCAGGCACAACCCTCCTTTACAATTGATCCATGAAATCACATTCTATTTCCCTGTAGAAATAAATTTATCTTGCATAGCAATTTTTCTTGGTGAGGGTAGTTCAGTGCAGTTCAGTCACTCAGTCATGTCCAACTCTTTGCAACCCCATGAATTGCAGCACACCAGGCCTCCCTGTCCATCACCAACTCCCAGAGTTCACCCAAACTCATGTCCATTGAGTTGGTGATGCCATCCAGCCATGTCATCCTCTGTTGTCCCCTTCTCCTGCCCCCAACCCCTCCCATCATCAGGGTCTTTTCCAATGAGTCAACTCTTCAAGAGACTAGGAATCTTAATATCAAACCAGCATCACGTAGTACAACTCATGCAGGTGAGGGTTTCTCTCCAAAGCTTGGCATTATACTTCATCTTCAATAACAGTATCTCAGAAAATCAAAATGTCTGATGTTTATTTCCATATTGTATTGCTAGCTTCAGTTGCCAGTTTCAGATGCCGTGTGAAAGTCTTGTTTTGGGGAGGCTGGTAATGGTGCCACAGCCACGTGCCATGTGACCTACTGCCGTGCACACCCCCGTTTCTTGCACCTTTGGGTCAGAGGCTAATGTGCTTGCTCTGTCAAAACGTGGTTGTTTAAATTCGCTTCTTCAGTTCTTCCCTTTCTTTTTCTGCTACATGTTGATTTGAATTCCAGAGTCGCTGGGGAAGTACTTCCCAAAGAGCTACCTGTCCGTCAGTAGAGGGGTTGCATCAGTTAGAGCAGACTCACACGATGCTACCCCCTGTGCAGAGACAGGAATGAACCGCCCCCGACTACAAAACGGTCATGCCAGAACAGGAGGCCAGATGTCCTCATCCGAATCTCCAGGGCCTGGGAATATGTCACTTTCCACGTCAAAAGCAGGTTTTGTGATGTGATTAAATTAAGGATCTTGAGGTGGGGAGCTGAGCCTGGATTATTCAGGTAGACCCAATATAACCACAGGGTCCTTTTAAGAGGGGTATTACCAAATTGGTTGAAGGCAAAGAGATGTATAGTCGTCATTTTGTGGACAAAGGTCCATCCAGTCAAGGCGATGGTTTTTCCAGTAGTCACATACGGATGTGAGAGTTGAACCATAAAGAAGGCTGAGCGCTGAAGAATTGCTGCTTTTGAACTGTGGTGTTGGAGAAGACTCTTGAGAGTCCCTTGGACTCCAAGGAGATCCAACCAGTCCATCCTAAAGGAAATCAGTCCTGAATATTCATTGGAAGGACTGATGCTGAAGGTGAAACTCCAATACTGTGGCCACCTGATGCGAAGAACTGACTCATTTGAAAAAATCCTGATACTGGGAAAGATTGTACGCTGGAGGAGAAGGGGACGACAGGATGAGATGGTTGGATGACATCACCAACTCGATGGACATGAACTGGAGCAAACTCTGGACGATAGTGAAGGCAGAGGAGCCTGCGGTTCTTGGGGTTACAGAAAGTCAGACACGACTTAGCTATTGAACAGCAGCATCTCCACTTAGGTCCTCGCCAGACTGAGGTCCTCTTCCTCGGTGGGGAAGGTTCTTTTTTCATTCAGATTCACACAATCAGAAAAGAAACTGATGCTGAACCTAAAACAGCACGAGCTTTACTCAATGGCCAGAGAATGGAAAAGCGGGGAATCAGATCGAAAATCAACTTCTCACCCTGACTTGGCCTGGGACACAATGTATATACGGAAGGTCAAGGCAAAAGGGAGGGGGCTGAGTGAAGAGAGGGAGGAGTACTCATGACTTGCCCGAGCACAGGGGTGTGATACGCCCAGGGCTGGGAGAGCACCCCTTTTCAGTCCTTGTAGACAGGCTTTCAGCGGTTGCCATGGCAACTGTCAACTGTCATGGCGCTGGTGGTTGTGATATAAGGTACTTGTGTTGTTTTAAGGCACAAAAAATGGGGGTAGTTTGTTACAGCAGCAACAGGAAACTAACACGGGTGCCCTGAAGACACGGAAGCTCACAGACCACGTGCTGACTCTGTCACGCATGCGTGCTAAGTCGCTTCAGTCCGGTCTGACTCTCTGTGACGCCGTGGACCACGGCCCGCAGGCTCCTCTGTGCGTGGCGTTCTCCAGGCAAGGATACTGGAGTGGGCTGCTGTGCCCTCCTCCAAGGGATCTTCCCAACCCAGGGATCGAACCTGCATCTCTTGCGCCTCCTGTATTTGCAGGCACATCCTTTATCGCTAGTGCCCCCTGGGAAGCCCGGCTCGGTCACTCTGTAGCTATGTAACCTTGGCGAGAAATGCGTACTCTCAGAGACGCTCCTGGAAAGTGGGAATAATAATAACATGAGCTGTATAGAGCGACTGGCACAGGATAAGTGAAGAAATAGACAGGGAAAACCACAGCCAGAGTCCACAGTCACGAGTGTCCTTTATCACTGGCCTCTCCCCTGCTGTATCGCCTGACCAAACTTGCCACCTGTGTATATACCTAAAACCTCACCAGTTTTTAGGGAACTGAAAGTACCTCGTTTTCCTCCTCCTTTGATTTCTTTCAATCAAATTTATCGCGATAGATGACCCTTTTAAGAAAGCTGTTCTCTCTGCTACTGAATGGCAGAGACTAAGGCATGATTTATGTCAGAAAACGTCATTTTTCAGAAACAGAAAACCGTCTCTGTTTCACCTGTATAAGAAGTTTCTAAAAAAAAATTGTCTTTCATTTTTGTTTGTAGTCAATTTTTTCCTAAAAAGAAAAGTTGCCTAATTTTGATTTTTTTAAAAAAGAAGTTAAGTGGGATCATTTTTGGACTGAAAATCCTGACTTGCATAAATGATCCGCCGGCCAGCGCTGTGCCATAACGAGTGAGAACAGAAGCCAGTCGGGATGCCTGGGCAAAGTGTGCTGGGAGGCCCAACGCCAAAACTCGGCCGCCTGACAGAGGGCCAAGCCCGGGGCCAGCGTTACTGGCTGGGAAGGGAGCAACTAGGTCTGCGCGTCGCACGCATGGTCTTCCCCCAGTTGGCTGGCTTTTTAAATGTTTCCCCTACTTGGATAAAGTTCCCGAGAATAGAATATTTCGCTTCTTGTTGCAATAACCCTAGAGCTTAGCCCAGGCTCTGAGATACACAGAAAGCTTGCAGAGGACTGACAGATTAGTGAGCCGTGACACATCAGACCAGCGGCAGGAGAGGAGCGAGAGAAGCAGCTGAAGAGCAAGTCCCAAATCCTGATGGATCCTCAGCAAGTAATGCATGCAGCCCTGAGTGAACGGCACTTTTAGTTACGAAAAGGAGTCTGGAGGTCGGCCCTTACAAGCGCGGTGCGGCGGCTCGCCAGCATTGCCAGATACCAGTGCGTGTGCTAAGTACGCGCTGCGGCTCCAAGCTGCCCCTACCCACGCGTCCCGTCCTCGGGCGATGGGGCCCAAAGCAGGAAAGGCCACGGTGCGCCGAACGAAAGGAGGGTCCTCGCCGGAAGCCCATGCCCCAAGCAGGCGTCCGCTTAAACCTCCCGGGCCAGCAGCAGGGCACGAGCCCACGCTAGTTGCGGGGGTTCTGGGCGGTGCGGGCTGGCCCTGCACCGGCCTCCTGCCCGCCAGCGCAGACTCCCGAGGACGCAGCTGAACCAGAGAGCCGCGCGCTTCCCCGGGCTCTGGCGCCTTTCCTGGGCGCCGCCCTCTCTGTCCTCCGCGCTCTCTGCATACACCTCCCTCAGTAGCCAGGCTCCTGACCCTCAGCGCTGCCCCCTGCAGCCCGCTGGACACGCCACCCACACGGACCACGCGGCATCAGCCCGCTGCGTCAAGCGGGTACAGACGGTTCTGAAAATGGGCCGCCCGGGCCCGCCTCCGTGCCCCTCCTTGCAGCAGACACTGCTGCTGCTGCTGCTAAGTCGCTTCAGTCGTGTCTGACTCTGTGCGACCCCATAGACGGCAGCCCACCAGGCTCCCCCGTCCCTGGGATTCTCCAGGCAAGAACACTGGAGTGGGTTGCCATTTCGTTCTCCAGTGCATGAAAGTGAAAAGTGAAAGGGAACTCGCTCAGTCGTGTCCGACTCTTCGTGACCCTATGGACCGCAGCCTACCAGGCTCCTCTGTCCATGGGATTTTCCAGGCAAGAGTACTGGAGTGGGGTGCCATCGCCTAAATCTCATACTTCGCCTCTCAGCGCTTTTTCTCATCAGAAATTCTGGAGGGTTTCTGTTTGATAGACGTATCCCGTCCGTTTCTTCTCGTTGGCTTGAAAGTCGCCTGCCTTGCCTGTGAATCCTCTGTCGTCTTCAGCGTTCACGCCCGCCCTAGAGCTGCGCTGGTGTTTGTTAGTACAGGGTCTTCATTTTCAAAGCTGAGCTGTAACTCAGATACCGTATAATTCACCCTTTTCAAGTGTATTATGCCGTGTAGTCCTCTTTATTATATTCACAATGTAGTACAGCCGTCTCCACTGTCTGATTCCACATTTCATCAAAGAAATTTCATCAAACAAATCCCTGAGCACTTAATCTCTAGTTCCCCTCCCCGACCCTGGCAACCGCGAATGTACTTCCTGCCTCTGGATTTGCCTCCCTGGGCAGTTTATATACAGAGAATCGTACCATAGGTGGCATTTTGTATCTGGATCCTTTGACTGAGCGTAGCGTTTTCAAGGTTCATCTAGGCTGCAGCGTCTTTTTGACTGTGGCTATCTTGGCGGGTGTGAGGGGATAACACGTCGTGGTTTTGATTGCCTTTCCCTGATGACTGAGGATATTGAACATCTTCTATTGTGCTCATTGATCATTTGCATCTCCCACTCTGGAGAGTTCGCCTTCTATTTTAAAGAATTTATTCCCTTACTTGGCTGTGTTGGATCTTAACTGTGGCACAGGGGATCTTTGTGCATCGTGTGGGATCTTTCCATGCAGCCCCCGGACCCTCTAGTTGGGGCACTCAGGTTCAGTAGTTGCAGCAGACGGGCTCAGTGGTTGTGGCCCGTGGGCTCAGTGGCTCCGCGCTATGTGGGATCTTAGCTCCCCAACCAGGGATCGAACCCATGGCCTCTGCATTGCAAGGTGGATTCTTTACCGCTGGGCCACCGGGGAAGTCCCTGTAAAGTCTTCCTGATTCGGCTCTCCTCCCCGGCCTTTTCCTCGGAGCCCCTGTCTCATGTCGCTTTCTGTCTGGCTCTTGTCCATGCCCCACACTAGCACCTGCCACTGTTCAGCAGTGTTCCGTGCGGGCTGAATTCAACCTGCTCCCCCCTGCCATCTCCAAAGTTCAGCGCTCATGTCCTGATAGCTCAGAGCATTAAGAGAATGCAGTATGATTTCCGCTGGTAAGCTTCTTTCTCTTAGCATTTAAGGGTGTTTAATATTGCGTGCATGATCAGTGTTTCTGCTGCCTCCCTTCCCTGCCACCCTTGGGGGTGAGAGACACTTATCATATTGCTGTCGGAAATGTGAGTCTCAGGAACCTCTTTTCGGGAATTAATCTGGCAGTGTCTATTTTTAAAAATTAAATGCACGTTAATTTGGGTGCAGCGACTCTACATCTGAAACTCTATTCTATAGAAATAAAGTACCAGCTTAGGACTTCTGATCATAGAAGTTTTCCCCAGCATTGTTTGTAATGAACATGGAAAAAATTATTTGGAAACTATCAGAATGTTCATTGATCAGCCAATGACATAAATCTCCTTTGGTATATTCATATTAAGAAACATTTTACAGCTATTTTTAAAAGATAAGATAGATTTGGGATGTATTGATTGAGGAAGGGGAGAACTGAGGTTATCTCAATCCTTTTGGGTGGCTGTAACAAAAATACCAGAGACTTGGAGGCTTAAACAATAACCATTTATTTCTCATGGTAGAGGCTGAGAAGTCCAGTCTCCAGGTGCCAGGGGATTCCTTGCCTGGGGAGGGGCAAGGTCCTGGTTCACAGTCAGTCATCTCTTCACTGTATCCTCACACGGTGGAGGCGGGACCTCCTATATAAGGATAAGCCTGTTGACGAGGGCTCCATCCTCATAACCTAACCCCTCCCAAAAGCTCCACCTCCTAATACCTTCACAGTGAAAGTTAGGATTTCAGCATATGAACTGTGGGAGACACAAACATTCAATCCATAACAATGATACATGAAAGCAATTAAAAATGATGTCTAGTATAATTATTTTTTGTAAAAACCAACAAGGACAAATACAGCCTCCTAGGAGGAGCCTGGTGGGCTGCAGTCCATGGGGTCGCTAAGAGTCGGACACGAATGAGCGACTTCACTTTCACTTTTCACTTTCATACATTGGAGAAGGAAATGGCCACCCACTCCAGTGTTCTTGCCTGGAGAATCCCAGGGACGGGGGAGCCTCATGGGCTGCTGTCTATGGGGTCGCACAGAGTCGGACACGACTGAAGTGACTTAGCAGCAGCAGCAGTACTTGTATCTGGGATGCTTGTATGGATTTGTCTGAGCATGAATGAAGTCTGATAAGCTACACCAGGCTGCAAAGATTCGTTATACTGCAGTGAAGGTGAGGGACAGAGGCAGGGAAAGGGAAGCATTGAGAGATTAATCATATGGGAGGTAAGCACGTGTTAAATGCGTGTTACTAGTAAATTGAGAAAGAATAAAACATCTGTCTTTGAGTGGCAGTATTTGCTCATGTTGGGGCAAAGACTGGTTCTGCAGGAGGTAATCTTTGCGTGTTCCAGACTTCTATAAGCTCGTGACTGACACAAGATCCATGCAAAGGGGGAGGGAGGCTTCCCTGGTGGCACAGTGGTGAAGAATCCGCCTGCCAGTGCAGGAGACGCGAGTTTGATCCGCGATCCAGGAATGTCCCACATGCCTCGGGACGACTAAGCCCGTGCCCCGCAACTGCTGAGTGCGCTCTGGAGCCCAGGCTCTGCAGCAAGAGAAGCTCGGGTGCCGCAACCAGGGAGTCGCCCCCGCTCAGCACAACTGCAGAAAAGCCGCGCAGCGATGGAGACCCAACAGCCAAAAATAAACAAAATAGAGGGGGGAAACTCTGAGAGTCGCTGGTGCAGTCTGGCCCCCACAGCGACCAGCAGTGACGGCTGACTTCAGGGGATGCTTTCAAGAGAGTAGGGTAAGTCACCTTTTGCCCACATAACGTTTGAACCCAGCATTTTTGTCACCAAGTGTTCAGACACGTCGTATTCAGCTGACAGTTGAGAATTCTTCCCTCCTGCCCCCCAAACCTACTCCTGTCTTTCGCTTTTGCTAGACTCTCTTGGAGAGGACATCCTGCCCTGTTAATATGGAGATGGAAAGCATGAAATCTGATCATTCAGTGAAGGTTTCAAATCTAACATCTTCCTTCAAGCCACAAGCAGCTGACCCTGAATCCTTATTTCAAGATCTTTAAAACAACAAACGCATTTACACGACACATAAAGCCTTGGTTGTTTGAAGTGTCATTTGACTCCCACAGCCTGACCGCAGAGGGGTCATTTTTGCAAAACTGAGGTCTTCACCGTTGGCCCCAGGGCCCGTGGTCATCCTCTGATATTCAACTAGAGTTCTCCTCTGAAGGCTTAGTGTGCCATCATCTATTTTTCCTTCCCCTTTGGTGAGCTCTTCTAGCTCCCTCGGTCCTCATCCAACAATAACCATGTGTGTGATCTGTACACGGCTCTGTGAACTCCGCCATCATTTGCAGTTTCCCTTTGCAATCAGTGTGCGTTATATTTCCTCTTAGCTTTTGTCCTGACTGGTCACCGTTAGTGACGCATAGGACAGTGTATGAGTGGGGAGTCGTAAGCGGACGCTTCGTTCATGAATAAAATTATGACGACGGTTTCTAGTTCCCTCTTTAACCTTCAGCCCTAGAAATGTTTGGATATTGAGTTCTTCAGAGAAGAGAATTCTCGGGACTTCCCTGTGGCCCAGTGGCTAGGAACTCCCAATGCAGGGGGCCTGGGGTTCCACCCCTGGTCAGGGAACCAGACCCACCCGCCCCAGCCAAGACCTGGTGAAGCCAGATGTTTTTAAAAAGTGAGTCTATTCTCAGAGCTGCAGTTTCTACGCCTGTAAAATGGGAGGGACCTTGGTACCTGGCATGGATTGCTGTAATACAGAAACACAACATTTCTTGCTATATTCAGCATTTACTTTACCGCCTGACATGCAGGAAGCTTTCAGGGAACATCAGCTATTGTGTTTACAGCTGTATCAAGTGAAGATTGTAGCTTTGGCTCGTGAAAAAAGCAAATAAAAGGTAGCCTTTACTCAGAAATTCTGAATAGTGTCATATGACCTTGTATGTGTGTGTTGTAAATAGGTAACAGGTGGCTGACGAAGCAGCTTGTCTTGACTAAGAATACTTGGTGCTTGGGAAGAGCATCCTTGGACCTTCCACGGCCCAGGTTCCCAGATTTCCGAAGATCCTTGAATTCGTATCGCTGCCCTTTAAATCGCATTGGTCGGCTGGGGCTGTGCGGGGTCTTCACGGCTGCCGCCCACGGGGGCTGCCTGCGGCTGGGCTGTGTGGGCCCCCCGTGCCGCGGCTCCTCTTGTCGCGGAGCCAGTGCTGGAGGCGCCCAGGCTTCAGTGCCCGAGGCTCCCGGGCTCCAGAGCACAGGCCAGCAGTTGTGACGCGCGGGCTTCGTTGTGGGATCGTCCTGGATCAGGGGCCGAACCCACGTCTCCTACACTGGAAGGCAGATTCTTCACCCCTGAGCCCCCAGGGAAGCCCATATCGTTATCATTTTAAAGTCTGTCCAGACCCCCCAAGTGTACAGGTTAAATCATTGGAATAACTCCTTTCCTTAGGCTTATGTTTAGGAAATGACATGGTCACTAGATTAATAGCATATAAATGTAATAAAACAACGAATGTTTATTAAATACCCACCTGTGTTAAGAATCTTGTAGGAAGCATTTTGCTTAGTCCTCACAATTACCTTTTGAAGAAGACAATTATTTTCCTGTCCATTTTTTCTTTTTAAAGAAAATTGAGGAAACATAAAGGAACTTGTCCAGGTCACATATTTCATTTTTAGAGTTAAACCCAGGTTCCTCTGATCCACAATCTAAGTACTTTTCAGTGACACCAAGGTGCCACGGGAAGTAAGTTCTGCATCGCGTGTCTGGATAAAATGACCTACTTAAGTAAGGCACACACACAGACACTAAGACACACACACACAGAGACACTAAGACACACACACACAGACACACACAGACACACAGACACGATACCAAATGTCTTTTCTGCACTAAGGAGACCAGCATTCCCAACTCTCCTAAATAGTTGGGAGCCACCATTTCCATTCTTCCATGATTTCTTTTTGTTTTCCTTAAACTCTTACACATTTATTACAGGGGAAGTAAAACCTCTTTGGTATGTCATCTGTCTGCTTTGCGAGAAAACTTTTTATTGAAACCAGATTCCAGATGGACTTCTACCAAGGTTTTCATAGGAATGAAAAGCTTCGTTCCGGTCACCCAGAAGGAACTTTTTATTCTTTCCATAATAATGTAAGGAAGGCGTAGAGGTCATCCCTCTCTTTGCAAGACTATAAACCCTGGAACTCCAGTGAGTTTTCTTCCTAGTCATTCACAAAGATTGTGCATGTGTAAGTTACTGTTTCAGAATATAATTTATTTGCTTTTTAATGCTTATCCAAGATCTCAAGTGACTATAATATCTTTCCCCATGTAAATTTTTTTCCTTCCTTTTTACTGAGAAAGCAAAGTGTTGATGGGTTTTTTTTTTTTTTTTTATCTATCCAGTTCCTTACGACTTTCTTGCATTTCATTTTCTTTCCTCTCCTTCATCCCATATTAAATGCCTCCTAGATATATTTGAAGAGCCTGGAGACAACTTCTCAAGGAGAAGATTGATTGCTATTAATTAACGAGTGAAAAAGGTACTGACTAAGTTGCTGAAATTCTCTCCAAGTCACAGAGTATGTACTTAAAACTGGCATAAGTGGAAAAACAAAAAAAACGAAGATCTGCTGGCTGTGGAAAGGTAAACCAGCTTCAGGGACAGCTGGATCCAGGTGTCCAAATGCAACCACGGATCTCTTGGGGCTTTTATCTGTGCTGATTCTCAGGCAAGCACTCTCGAATGTGATAGCCAGGGCCACCAGTTCCAGATGTACCCCCTCACTGGCTTGCCTACTCCAGCACAAAGATCACAACTTTGTTCTAGTAGGTTCAGCAAAAATCATAAGATTTATTCTTGTTAGTCTAGCCTAGGTCATGTGCCCACCTGAGAGGTGAGCATTTTAGCAAGAGAAGTAGAAGCTGCAAATGATGGGGCTGGATATGTGCTCACCCAAGTTTGGGGGGTGGGCAGAGCTTCGTAGTTACTGGTTGCCCTATCTAAGAAGCCCTGGGTCTCACAAGTTATCAAAACACTTAACCCATCCTCTGATACCAGTGCTTATGGCTGGCGTCTGCTGTAACCCTTGGTGCATTGAAATTCATTCTAGGTTCTTTGTGTAAGGAATGGATCCTTTATCAAAGCAATGCATTGGCATTTTTTAAAGGTCTGTCCCTGCAAAGGTTTTTTTCAAACACTTTTTCTCTGACCAAAATGCTCTTACTTAGCACTAGGTCCTTTGGTTCCCAGCCAGAGAGTAAGGAAGGGAGGCAAAAAACTCAGAGGTCAGGCGATGTTCTTGGCCTTTGAAAAGCCCTCCCTTGTTCTGACTCTTCGGCTCCGCTTTCTCTTCAGCTGTGTCCTCTTCTCCCGGCGTGGGGCGTCCCCACAAGTCATTCACGTTCACTCTGACACGTGGACTGCTTGATGTGTGTACTGGCATCCTGACACGTCCATCTGTCACTTCCTCGTTCCCTCTCCCTCCCTCCCTCTTCCCTTCTGAGTATAAATATTTACCACAACTATGAAGCCCAGGACCACAGGAAAATGATAAACATGAGCTGGAAGATACATCCAGTGTTCACGCAGAGTGGTTTCCCTGAGGCCTGAGTTTATGGCAGCCCCTAGTGCTAGGAACCTGGAATGTCAGGTCCATGAATCAAGGCAAATTGGAAGTGGTCAAACAAGAGATGGCAAGGGTGAACGTCGACATTCTAGGAATCAGCGAACTAAAATGGACTGGAATGGGTGAATTTAATTCAGATGACCATTATATCTACTACTGCGGGCAGGAATCCCTCAGAAGAAATGGAGTAGCCATCATGGTCAACAAAAGAGTCTGAAATGCAGTACTTGGATGCAATCTCAAAAATGACAGAATGATCTCTGTTCATCTCCAAGGCAAACCATTCAATATCACAGTTATCCAAGTCTATGCCCCAACCAGTAATGCTGAAGAAGCTGAAGTTGAACGGTTTTATGAAGACCTACAAGACCTTTTAGAACTAACACCCAAAAAAGATGTCCTTTTCATTATAGGGGACTGGAATGCTAAAGTAGGAAGTCAAGAAACACCTGGAGTAACAGGCAAATTTGGCCTTGGAATG
>SJYT01029297.1:22492-60011 GCA_006410635.1 Cephalophus harveyi | reverse complement strand
TTGGAAGGACTGATGCTAAAGCTGAAACTCCAATACTTTGGCCACCTCATGCGAAGAGTTGACTCATTGGAAAAGACTCTGATGCTGGGAGGGATTGGGGGCAGGAGGAGAAGGGGACGACCGAGGATGAGATGGCTGGATGGCATCACTGACTCGATGGACGTGAGTCTGAGTGAACTCCGAGAGATGGTAATGAACAAGGAGGCCTGGCGTGCTGCGACTCATGGGGTCGCAAAGAGTTGGACACGACTGAGCGACTGAACTGAACTGAACTGAGTGAGGGATGAAACCATTAATATTTAAAGTTACATTTATTTTAAAAACTGTTTATTTATTTAGCTGTGCTGGGTCTTCATTGCTGTTCTCAGGCTTTCTCTAGTTTCAGAGAGTGGGGGCTACTCTCTAGTTATGATGGGCAGGCTTCTCATTGTTGTGGCTTCTTTTGTTGCAGAGCACAGGCTCTAGAGCATTTGGGCTTCAGTAGTTGTGGCACATGGGCTCAGGAATCGCAGCTCCTGGTCTCTAGAGCACAGGCTTGATAATTGTGGTGCACAGGCTTAGTTGCTCTGAGGTATGTGGGAGCTTCCTGGACTAGAAATTGAACCCTCTTCTCCTATATTGGCTGGTGGATTCTTTACCACTGAGCCACCGGGGAAGCCCTAAAGTTACATTTAGATTGTTGCTGTTAATGCTGTCATAAGGTTTAATACTGCTATGGTCTGAACGTTTGTGTTCCCCCCAAACTCATATATTGGAATCCAAACCCCCAAGGTGATGGTATTAGGAGGTTAGGCTTTTGGAAGACGATCAGGTCATGAGGGTGGAGCCCTCCTAATAGGGATTAGTGCCCTTAGCACAATGGTAGTGCATCTTACTCCATATCAGAAGGTTGTATGTTCAAGTCACATCAGGGTCAAGCTGGCTTTTTTTGAGATACACAGGTGGCTCTGCGGTTAAGAATCTGCCTGCCAATGCAGGGACACAGGTTTTATCCCTGGGTTAAGAAGATCCTTTGGAAGAGGAAATGGCAACCCACTCCAGTATTCTTGCCTGAAAAATCCCATGGACAGAGTTGCCTGGTGGACTGTAGTCCATGGGGTTGCAAAGAGTCCAGCACAACTGAGTGACTGAACATGCATGCATGCATGCCCTTATAAGAGACCCTACAGCTGGATACAAGAAGTCTGTGACCCAGAAGAGGGCCTTCATTTGGTCATGCTGGCTTCCTGATCTTGGACTTTCAGCTTCCAGAACTTTGAGAAATAAATTTTTGTTGTGTTTTAAGCCACCCAGTCTGTGGCATTTTGTTATAGAAGCCCCAATGGACTAAGACAAGTTTTTTTTAAAGAATTAAAAAACTAAACAATATATGTCCCTCAGTTCAGTACAGTCTTTGCGACCACTCTTTGCGACCCCATGAATTGCAGCACGCCAGGCCTCCCTGTTCATCACCATCTCTCGGAGATCACTCAGACTCACATCCATTACTCCTTTTCCTATTTGGAACCAGTCTGTTGTTCCATGTCCAGTCCTAACTGTTGCTTCCTGACCTGCATACAGATTTCTCAAGAGGCAGGTTAGGTGGTCTGGTATTCCCATCTCTTTCAGAATTTTCCACAGTTTATTGTGATCCACACAGTCAAAGGCTTTGGCATAGTCGATAAAGCAGAAGTAGATGTTTTTCTGGAACTCTCTTGCTTTTTCCATGATCCAGCGGATGTTGGCAATTTGATCTCTGGTTCCTCTGCCTTTTCTAAAGCCAGCTTGAACATCAGGGAGTTCACGGTTCACGTATTGCTGAAGCCTGGCTTGGAGGATTTTGAGCATTACTTTACTAGCATGTGAGATGAGTGCAGTTGTGCTTATATGTCCCTAGAGAATTGCAAATTAAAGCAATTATCAAATATACCATCAGAATGGCAAAGATGTCAAACAGTGACAACCTCACATGCTGATGATAATGTGGAACAGAAGAAACTCATCCATTTCTGGGGGAATGTAGATTGGTACAGCCACTTTGGCAGTTTCTTACAAGACTAACCATAATGTTACCATGCAATCTAGCAATTGCACTCCTTGGTATTTATCCAAATACATTTATAAGTTGTGTCCACATATCCTCAAAAATCCTGCACATGGATGTTTATGGCAGCCTTATTTATAATTTCCAAAACTTGGAAGTAACCAAGATGTCCTTCAGTGGATGAATGGTTAAATAAATTATGGTATATCCAGATAGTGGAATATTATTCAGCACTAAAAAAAAATGACATGGAGGAAACTTAGATGCATATTACTTAGTGAAGGAAGCAATATGAAAAAGCTACATACTATATGATACTAACTATGTGACATCTAGAAAAGACAAAACTATGGAGACAGTAAAGGATCAGTGGCTGCAGGAGTTGGGGAAAAGAGGGTTGAACAGCAGAGTGCCAAGGATTTTGAAGGCAGTGAGACTACCCTGTCTGACATTATAATGGTGGATACCTGTTATTACACATTTGTCAAAACTCACTGAATGTAAAACACCAACACCTTAATGTAAACTATGGTTTTGGATGATAATGATGAATCAGATTAACTGATTGTAACAAATGCACCACTCTGGTTTGGAGTTTGATAGCGGGAGAAACTGTGTGTGCATGGGGGCATGGGCAAATGATAATATATGGGAACTCTCTACTTTCTGCTCAAAAGTGCAGAAAGTGAGCCTAAAAGTGCTCTAAAAAATAGTCTATTATAAGTTAAAAAAAAGCCCTCATGATAATAATTACAATCCTGGAGCTAAAATTCAACATTACTTCAACAAAGCTTAAGGCAAGGGGTCATTAAGAAGAGAGGATACAATAAGTTGTCACCATATCATCTTGTTTGATTTGGAGAAGAGGGAGATTAAAATATTAATTATTGATGTTGCTAGAAAATGTAGTTTAATTGCATTAGCTAAAAATGGAAGTAAAACTAGTAGACTAGAAATAGAATGTAGAACTTCAGGAAGAGTGTGCTAAGTCACTTCAGTTGTGTCCGACTCTGTGCAACCCTAAGGAATGTAGCCTTCGAGGTTCTTCTGTCCACAGGGATTCTCCAGGCAAGAATACTGGAGTGGGTTGCCGTGCCCTCCCCTAGGGGATCTTAGCAACCCAGGGACAGAACCAGCAGCTCCTGCGCCTCCTGCACTGCAAGTGGAATCTTTGCTTCTGAGCGACAGGGGAAGTCCTCAAGAAGAGTGTAGAAAAGGAAAAAGAGAGTTTAATGGATCCAGTCTATATTAGGAGAGGAAACAAATTGAGATAATATATAGAAAGCATAAATGGAATGAGTAAGAATAACATCTTCACCTGCCAACAAGACACAACTCCCCATCTCCTGCTCCAGACTGTTAAGGGATAGTCTGGTGCTGGGTGTGAGCAGGGAGGGAAGGTGACTACAGGGGACTTCTCTCAGGGCTCCCCCCAGCGAGGTGGGTGCTGGCAGGGGATGCTCTGCCTTCTTCTCCCAGGGGAGCCTGCAGGCAGCAGAGAAAGGATTCCAAAACCTGATTCATCCAATGCCAGCCATCCATCTGCTTGTGAGATTTTTCTGGGTATTGCTATGGTGGGAATCAGGCAGGAATTAACTCAGAAGCAAAGTCATCCCTCTCTTCCAGATGTTGTGGTGCACGAACGTTACTCTGGCCCACGTTTTCTTGCTCACTGCTGCCTCATTGACATGAGGAGACGGTCAGGCACATCCTCCTGTGACCTGGTGAATAGTCCCCTCTGTGTGGGTCTGAGGGTGTGGACCAGCCAGCCTCTGTGTGGTTATGGTAGTTTTTTTGTTTATCCCTTGTTTTGTGTCCCTTTGACTCATTCTTGTCTAAGGCAGCTCTGAGCTCAGGGGTTTTACCAGACTCTGTGGGGGAAGTGCTTCCATATCTCCCTTTGCAGTTGCTTAATCACAGGCCAGTTAGTCCTGATCCATTGAGCTGTCAGTCCTGCCCCATCTGTATCACACTGTCCACAAAGTTCCCATCATTTCACTTTGCTATTTCCCAGAGCTCTTTTTTTGACTAATTTTTGTGTGTTTTGGTGATATCCATGGAGATTTGAGAAGGAGGGGATACAGATGACAGTCTGAAGATGCAAGTTGCAGTTCTAAAATAGCAGCCTTGTTGTAATAAGCACTATTCTGCCTACTCTGAGGGTGAAACCCTCAGAGTGTATGTGTATTAAGAAACAAAGCCCATCCTTATGTGTACACCCAGCGTGCTTCCCCAAGGCCTTTGCCTGGCTCTCCCCACCTCTATGCTGGCCTTTCCCTCTGACATTCACATAGTTTATTCCCCTTCACTCAGTTCTCTGCTCCGATGTCCCCTCCTCAGGTCATTTCCCCCATCTCTTCGTTCCTTGCTTTGTTTTTATTTCTTAGCATGTATCCGGAGAAGGCAATGGCACCCCACCTGGAAAATCTCATGGGCGGAGGAGCCTGGTAGGCTGCAGTCCATGGGGTCACTAAGAGTCAGACATGACTGAGTGACTTCACTTTCACTTTTCACTTTCATGCATTGGAGAAGGAAATGGCAACCCACTCCAGTGTTCTTGCCTGGAGAATCCCAGGGACGGGGGAGCCTGGTGGGCTGCCATCTATGGGGTCGCACAGAGTCGGACACGACTGAAGCGACTTAGCAGCAGCAGCAGCAGCAGCATGTATCACTCCTTGATGGGCTTTCCTGGT
The DNA here is from genome assembly GCA_006410635.1 of Cephalophus harveyi. Classification (NCBI taxonomy): domain Eukaryota; kingdom Metazoa; phylum Chordata; class Mammalia; order Artiodactyla; family Bovidae; genus Cephalophus; species Cephalophus harveyi. Next base: position 55,295 of record SJYT01029297.1, on the reverse strand, counting down.
GGCTCAGTGGTAAAGAATCCACCTGCCAATGCAGGAGATGCAGGTTTGATCCCTGGTCTGGGAAGATCCCCTGGAGAAGGAAATGGCAATCCACTCCAGTGTTCTTGTCTGGAAAACCCCATGGACAAAGGAGCTTGGTGGGCTATAGTCTATGGGATCACAAAAGAGTCGGACACAACTTAGCAACTGAATAACAGCAACAACAATCACTCCTCGACATTGTATTATATATTTATCTGTTTGCTTTCTGCCTTCCCCTTCAATAGGATTAAACTCCAGAAGAGGGCAGGAACTTTGCCAACTTCTGTATGCCCAGCACCTAGAACAGTGGCACACAGGAGTATCTGTCTGTATTTGTGAACATGAGGATGTGTGGCCATGGAGAAAATGAGATAGTCACTTTTTCTGTAATGTCAGATTCACACTACAACTAACCTTATTGCTTCAGAGGTATTTTACTCCTAGATTATATATATATATATCTTGCATTTCATTGCATGGTAATATGTCAACTTTCTGGTTAACAAATCCACCTCTGTGATATTGAGGTATAAAGCCTGGAGCTATAACCATATCAGAGATCTAAATCTGCTACCTGTCACCTTGGTGTCTGAGGTGTCCCTCTGAGTATAACCTTTTATTTGTGAGCGTATAACTTGGATTTGCCAGCCGGACAATCCTTCAGAAATAATAAGGCAGTTCCACAGTTCCCAGTAGCTGTGTCTGGTTGGTTCTGTCTTCAGCTGACATCATTTTATTAATACCAGCAATCCCTCCCTGCCTTTCTATTATTTTGCAGTATGATTAATGGTAAGCCTCTGGATGGAAGGAGCTTTACAACAGTAAACGATCATTTAAGTCATGCTTTGATTACCTCCAGCTGCCTGTTCATGTAGACATTAACTGTTCAAGGTGGAAAGTCATTGCTAGATGTAAGATTTAAGTACCCAGAGCGGTTAGAGTGGAAAGAAGGTTCTGAGAAGGGCTGAGTTTCCAAATATTGTGGGCTAATTTTCTGAAGCAGTGTTTGGGCAAAGGCAAGAGTTAGTCATCTCATTAGTAAAGTTGCAGGGCTTCCCAAGTGGCACCAGTGGTAAAGAATCCAACTGTCAATGCAGGAGACATAAGAGACTTGGGTTCAATCCCTTGATCTGGAAGATCCCCTGGAAAAGGAAGTGGCAACCCACTCCAATATTCTTGCCTGGCAAAGCCTTGGACAAAGGAGCCTGGTGCAGAGTCAGACATGACTGAGCAACTAAGCATAAGCATGAGGTGCTTTTTGTACTAAAAGTCCTCCAGGAGAGACACGTGAGCCAGGAAGAATAACAGTTCCAAGGAAGGAAGGAGGGAACAGAGGAGGCAGAGACCAGGGGAAGAAAGGAAACTGTTTTTGTTGGAAAGTAATAGAAGAATTTTGCTCACTGATGTCAGTTTAAGTCTTCTATCCAGAACACTTACTAATAGGGCCATAGTTGGTTCTCTTTCCCCCTGAATTCTGGAGATAATAATACAGAAGTCAACAGAAGTGCTTTGATGTTGCCAAAATTGCCTTGTGCACCATAAATTCTGTAAGCAGCATTTCAGGGCACAGGTATCATCCAGTTGTAAATTGAAGCTGGTACCAATGGACGGATGTAATAAACATACTGATGGCTACTCCCAGAATTCCTCCTTTTGTAAATTATTAATTCAGAGTCTTGAGTTATTGTCAGGAAGCCAGAGGCTGTTCTGGCTCCCAGAATGATTTTCAGGGTTGCTTATTGACCTTATGATGCCACGTAGGACCAGAACATGGATATGGATTCAGACTAGCTCAAAGGTTACATTTTGGTGAAAGCTCGTTATAGGAAATCCCATATCTGTTTGGAATGCTCTATAATTCTCTGTTGGTTTAGCACCCCTCTGTGGCACCAAACCCAGATGGGATGTTAAGTGATGGGATATATCAGGGAGTATGGGAAGAATACCCCTGTGCAAGTTTTGCCTCCAGTTCAGCCTTAAAGGTGCCTTGAAGCAAAGTTATCATCATATGTACTGATTTGTGCTTAACACATTCAGATATGTGACACTCTACCATTAGCCCTGGAAACTGTTCAGATGTCACTTAACTCATTATTAACCAGGAGATTTTTGTAGAAATTAATGCCTATTGCCAGTGATTTTTCCTCTGGCCAGCCAAAAATTAATTGTTATTTCACTAACACTTTGTGGGTTATTACATTTAATAGTTTTACTTAATACACCTGTAAAATATTCTAATTTTCATGAAATGTTGTCTTCAATCCACTCCTCTGTAGAAGCAAAGAAATATTCTCCAGCACTGTGAATTTTGTGTTCACTTTTCATATCAGAATCAATCACTAAGTCTTTGTGTCTTTTTATTGGTCTAACATTCAGTTCAGTTCAGTTCAGTTCAGTCACTCAGTCATGTCCGACTCTGCGACCCCATGAATCACAGCACACCAGGCCTCCTTGTCCATCACCAACTCCCGGAATCCACCCAAATCCCATGTCCATCGAGTCGGTGATGCCATCCAACTATCTCATCCTCTGCCGTCCCCTTCTCCTCCTGCCCTCAATCTTTCCCAGCATCAGGGTCTTTTCCAGTGAGTCAGCTCTTTGCATCAGGTGGCCAAAGTATTGGAGCTTCAGCTTCAACATTAGTCCTTCCAATGAAGAACGAGGACTGATCTTCTTAGAATGGACTGGATCTCCTTGCAGTCCAAGGGACTCTCAAGAGTCTTCTCCAACAAAAGCATCAATTCCTCGGTGCTCAACCTTCTTTATAGTTCAACTCTCACATCCATACATGACCACTGGAAAAACCATAGCCTTGACTAGACGGACCTTTGTTGGCAAAGTAATGTCTCTGCTTTTGAATATGCTATCTAGGTTGGTCATAACTCTCCTTCCAAAGAGCAAGTGTCTTTTAATTTCATGGCTGCAATCACCATCTGCAGTGATTTTGGAGCCAAGAAAAATAAAGTCAGCCACTCTTTCCACTGTTTCCCCATCTATTTGCCATGAAGTGATGGGAGTGGATGCCATGATCTTAGTTTTCTGAATGTTGAGCTTTAAGCCAACTTGTTCACTCTCCTCTTTCACTTTCATCAAGAGGCTCTTTAGTTCTTCTTCACTTTCTGCCATAAGGGTGGTGTCATCTGCATACCTGAGGTTATTGATATTTCTGCCGGCAGTCTTGATTCCAGCTTGTGCTTCTTCCAGCCCAGCGTTTCTCGTGATGTACTCTGCATATAAGTTAAATATGCAGAGTGACATTCACCTCATTTGAATCACAACTGTATTATGAAGAACTGTCTTCTGAGACACTAGTATATATGTCTCTTGGACAATCAGAGAAAGCCTTTGCATACAATTCACTGAAAAATTCTTCTTCACTCAAACTTTGACAATGCATCATTTTTGAAAATTTTATGTTTATAATAATCACAAGGCTGGAACAAAAACCTAATGGAGCACAATGTGAATGATAACAATTGTAAGTTGTACAATGAAGTGAAAAGTGAAAGTGTTAGTTGCTTAGTCATGTCTGACTCTTTGTGACCCCATGGACTGTAGCCTGCTAGACTTCTCTGTTCATGGAATTCGCCACGCAAGAAAACTGGGATGGATAGCCATTCCCTTCTCCAGAGGGTCTTCCAGACCCAGGGATGGAACCTAAGTCTCCGGCATTGCAGGAAATTCTTTACCATCTGAGCCACCAGGGAAGCCCAATGTTCTGATAACAGAATATATATTCATTTCTCTGGTCAATAATGCATTTAATATGTTGGCAACAAAGCTACCCATTGAATCCTCCTGCAGGTCAAATTGCAAGATCTCAGGCAAATAACACAATTACATAAATTCAATAAGAGGGTAAGTCATCAGCAAGGGGCCTTGATTCATGATAAAAAAGTGAAGATGGCATAGCATTACAAATGTGGGCTTGGGAATCTGAAAAATACACAGTCCCCTAACTGGTAGTGAATGAGCTTCAGCTAATTACCCAGCTTCTGGGAGCCTCAGTTTCTTCATCTGTGAGATGGGTTCTTAGTAGCAGACCCTGCATATTCTAAATGCATAATAATTGCCATTGTATGATTTCTGCTATTATCATTAATTATAGAGAGTAATAGGAAGAAATAGCCAAAACAAAATTGACTCCAGATCTTCTCTGGTCAACCGAATTCCCCAAAATCAAATTCAAGAATCCCTCAACTGTATGTCATTGCCATCAATGCCAACTGGACAGTCATTTTCCTCCAGAAGTACAATCTCCAGTTATTATATAGAAAGTGAAAATCTTACCATGTTACTTCCTTCCCTCGGCTCCAGATTCCTGAGAAAAGGCCTCTATAATCTCCCCATGGGACCCCCTGAGGACAGCCTACCTTGGCCCCACTGTAATTCCATGGGGGCCGGTTATGAATTATGATTCTATATCAGAATTCCCCTGGATCCTGATTAGATGGAACCATCTGTAGTAGTACTTGCAGTTGCTAGGGTTCTCTGGAGTGCTCACATCTTCCTCTTTTCCTTCTATTATCAATTTGGGCACTGCTACTCACATATCTTTAAGACTCAATCCCAGGGACTTCCCTTATGGTCCAGTGGCTGAAACTCTGCACTCCCAGGGCAGGGGGCCCAGACTCAATCTCTGCTTGGCGAACTGGATCCCACATACCACAGCTAAGACTGGTGCAGCCAAATAAATAAATATTTTTTTAAAAAAGAAAACCAAAAAGACTCAACCCAAATGTGGTCTCCTTTGTGAATCCTGGGCTCAGACCCAGGAGGTCACTCCCTCCATTGTGCTGGACCTGGGGCATAGATAGCTTTCTGGTTGCACCTATGTCATGGGGTAGCAGGTGGTTGCTTACCTGCCTCCTTCCTCCACTGGACTGTGAGTTTCTGAGGGGTTCAGACCTTGTCTTGCTCATCTTGGTGGCCTCCATGCAGAACTCAGTACTTGATGGCAGTTGCTCAGCAAGTGAGTAGAATGAATCAGTGAATGATAATCAGTGTTGCATATAAGAAGCTGGACGCACCTCTAGGTGTCAACTTCTTCCCATTGTGCCCGGTAGGAAACCTAAGTGCAGACAGGCCTGGTCGTGCCCCCATGCTTTCCAGCCCCAGTTCCTTGGGCCTTTCATTTCGCTAAGTCTGGAGGTGCTTCCCAGTTTCCCCTGCCTGTCCAACAAACCTTTCCTTCTTCGAAGCCCCACTTAGAAATTCTACATTATTAAATACTGTTCAGTGCCAGTTATAAACACTGGATGCAGTGCCAGTGTCTGCATCCCTTGATTATCTATATGCCCTTGAGGAACTGTATCTTTCATCATAGTTTGGTGCCCAGTGAAGTGCCTGGATCACGGGATTTATTCTGTAAATGCTGAGTGTGTAAATAGTTGATGTACACTTAATAGCCTCACATTCATTTGGGACTTGTTTTCTACTGGTGTCTTAATCACCTTTTCATATCACAGAATTCTTTTTCTAAAAGTATTTATTTATTTGGCTGTGTTGAGTCTTAGTTGTGGCATATACAAGATCTTTAGTTGTGGCATATACAGGATCTTTAGTGTGGGATCAGTTCCCTGACCGGGGATAGAGCCTGGGCCCCCCTGCATTGTGAATGTGGAGTCTTAGCCATTGGACCACCAGGGAAGTCCCCATATCATAGAATTCTTGAAATTACTTTTAGTACCTATCCCAGGCCCAAAGATTTAAGTGGCCCTTAAGAAATATTTTTTGGTTACTTAAGGCTTTCCTTTACATTGCATTTTATAGCTTGTATTTTGCCATTCTTAAATTTCTTAAAGTTATCTCCAAAGTGAAAGACAAATAATTACTTTAAACTTCTTAAAAAAATGTTTTATCTGTTTTGTTTTATTTAATTTTCCTCAAGTTCGTACACATCTGTAAAAACAGATTGACATTTCCCTGAGTAGATATTCTATTTTTGTCAAAAAAAGTTTACAATTTTCTGTGACTTTCTATTTAATTAATTATTTTAATTGGAGGATAATCACTTTGAAATATTGGTTTGGTTTTTGCCATGCATCAACAGGAATCGGGTGCCCTGCATCATGCATCGAACTTGCATTCAAATCAAGGTTTTAGCAAAGAAGCACTGTGATAACTATAGCTGAAGGAGCACGTGTATGGTTAGTGCTGCTGGGTGGCAGAAAAGTAGCCCAACGCTAGAGGTCCCTCCCTCCACAGGTTCCACTGGCTCTGCCCAGGATCCCTGCCAACTTCCCTGGCTTCTGACTTGGAACAAAAAGTGAGGAGCAAAGGAAATTTGAACCAGGGAATTCTTTGTGGCATCGAAAATTAGATCTTATATATCAGTCCTGCATCGCAGAGGCATTGGCAGAGCAACAAGGAAAATATTATTTTCTCCCCCCAAATCCTAGCCCCAGTTTAATTTTGTTCTATTTATATCTGGCTCTTGAATTAGCCATGTGCCTTTATTCAAATCCTTTTATCTCAGCCCCATCTGGGAAGCAATCTGGGTTTGGTTGCTAGTTTTTCACTGAAATAACACCATAGAATATAAGCAAGGAATGGGATCCCCTTGTCCCTCACAGGGGCATGTCAAATCTTCAAAGATTTAGTAACCAGTTTGACGGTATTTATTTGAGGGAAGGAATCCATGGATTGGGGAGTATGGTGCCTCACACACTGTGGAGCCCTCTTCCCAAAGTTTTTTTTTTCTTTTTATTATTTTTGTAATTTTTATTTTTTAATCTTAATGTCTTTTATTTTTTTTTTAAACTAGAATACTTTAAGTTAACAATTTCAGTTTATTTATTTTAAAGTATTTCTTTACTTATTTGGCTGCACTGGGACTATTTAGTTTTATTTTTATCATTTTAAATTTTTATTGGGGTCTTCTAGAGTGTTAGAAGAGGCAGTGTGGAAACAGGGCATGCTTGGCTAGGAGGCCAGGGAGTTCCTTCTAAGGCCAGCAGGCCCTGTTTTCTAGGGCAAGGGGAGCTTGCTAAAGCTGAGTTGGAGGGTTGTGATTGGTGTGTGTTGTTTCCCCCACAGGTGTTTCTGTAAGTATAGGCAGACAGGTTTAGATTTGTGATGTGCGCTGGACCACTGGGGTGGCCTCCATACTGGGGTCCTAGGATAGGAATTAACTTCCTCTGACAATGGTGGGTATGGGAATAAACTCAAGGGTTACCAGGGTCTCGTAGTTCTGGCTGTTCCTTATCCAGGTCAGGGCTCCTTCCAGGCCTGCTGCTAAGTTGCTTCAGTCGTGTCCGACTCTGTGCGACCCCATAGACAGCAGCCCACCAGGCTCCCCCGTCCCTGAGATTCTCCAGGCAAGAACTCTGGAGTGGGTTGCCATTTCTTTCTCCAATGCATGAAAGTGAAAAGTGAAGTTGTATCCAACTCTTGGCGACCCTATGGACTGCAGCCTACCAGGCTCCTCCATCCATGGGATTCACCAGGCAAGAGTACTGGAGTCGGGTGCCATTGCCTTCTCTGTCCAGGCCTGAAGCACGTTCATTATTCACATGCAACCAGCAAGTGCCAGAGAGGAGAATCTAAGTGGGTACCTTATTCTTTTCCCCAAGGGTCACTCATAAGAAATCAATTGAGGTACATACTTTTATTTTTGAAATGAGAAACACATTTTAACTTAAGTTAGAAAATACATGCACCCTAATGTTCACAGTGGTAGTATTTACAATAGCCAGGACAAAGAAGCAACCTAAATGTCCATCTGCAGAGGAATGGATAAAGAAGATATGGTACATAATGTATAATAGAATATTACTTAACAGTGAAAAGGAATGAAATTGGGTCATTTGTAGAGATGAGGATTGACCTAGAGGCTGAATAAAGAGTGAAGTTAAGTCAGAAAGAGAAAAAACAAATATCATATATATGTGGTATCTAGAAAAATGGTATCAGTTCAGTTCAATCACTCAGTCATGTCTGACTCTTTGCAACCCCATGGACTGCAGCATACCAGGCTTCCCTGTCCATCACCAACTCCCAGAGCTTGCTCAAACTCATGTCCATTGAGTTGGTGACACCATTCAACCATCTCATCCTCTGTCGTCCCCTTCTCCTCCTGCCTTCAATCTTTCCCAGCATCAGGGTCTTTCCCAATGAGTCAGTTCTTCGCATCAGGTGGCCAAAGTATTGGAGTTTCAGCTTCCGCATCAGTCCTTCCAATGGATATTCAGGACTGATTTCCTTTAGGATGGACTGGTTGGATCTCCTTGCAGTCCAAGGGACTCTCAAGAGTCTTCCCCAACGCCACAGTTTAAACGCATCAATTCTTTGGCACTCGGCTTTCTTTAAATTGATAATTATGTATAAAATTGAGAACTGATAGGAACCTACTGTATAGCACAGGGAACTCTACTCAATACTCTGTGGTGAACTGAATGGGAAGGAAATCCAGAAGGGAGGGGATATATGTATACCATATAGCTAATTCATTCTGCTATACAATAGAAACTAACACAACATTGTAAAGCAACTATACTGCAATAAAAATTAATTAATAATAAGGAAAGAAAATACAGAATAGAAAGATGTCTTTCAAGGAAATGAGTTAATAAAGTTTCAACTCTGTGCTGTGGTGCTGAGTAGGGAAGAGGAGGTGGCCAGAAGTAGGAGACTGTCTGTGGCCTCCTTGTTGCTAAAGCAAATGTAATTTCTCCAGGACTGGTCTTCTATGAATTCCCAAAGGCAACATTGCAGGTCACAGGAAAGCCTGCCCCCATCTCTATCTGCACTGCAAGGGGCCTCCAACTCCGTCTCCTATAAGCACTCATCTCTTGACATCTTATGTCCCAGGGATGTACTATTGATGGCAGAGGGCACCTTATAGAGCACAAAACTGGAGAAGAGGCTGGCAGTGGGTCTGTAACAAACAGGGCTCTGGGCAATTTGATCGTAGGGTTCTGGGGTCTAGGAACAGGGCCATGAGCTCTTGTTATTGAAGGAGGAGAACCTCTCAGCTCTGTGAACCTTTCAGTCCATGTCAGGGGCTCAGCCAGAAAAGGACCAGCTCAGGGCCCAGGGCAAGGACCAGCTCAGGGCCCAGGGCAAGGACCCTTGTTGTCCAGATGTAAAAGTGGTACTGGGTTGTCTAAAGGTCTTCATCCTTGGTTCCTTGGTCTTCTGGTTCCATGTTCATTGCTCTCTGACCTAGATCAGTGTGTACTTAGGACCAGGGAATATCCCGTATGTAATATAACCAAAATTGCTTTTCATGCCCAGTAGCTAAGTTCTTAAGGATTTTTGCCAAATCCAGCTTTGTACTTGGCCGAAAATGTGAGTAGCAAAGGAAATTTGAACCAGCAACTGTTTGATTGAGGCAGGTTTTCTTCTTCTTAAGTTTTTGTATTATGTTGGACTGTAGCCTATTAACAATGTTGTGATAGTTTCAGGTCGACAGCAAAGGGGTTCAGTCATGTATATCTATATATATCTATATCCATTCTCTACTGAACTCTCCTCCTGTCTAGGCTGCCACATAACATTGAGGAGAGTTCCCTGTGCAATATAGTAGGACCTTGTTGGTTATCTGTTTTAAATATAGCAGTGTGTACATGTTGATCCCAAATTCACTAACTATTCATTTTCCCCATCCTTCCCCCTGGTAACTGTAAGTTCCTTTTCTAAGTCTGTGAGTCTGTTTCTATTTTATAAATTTGTATTCATTTCTTTTTAGACTCCACATATAAGGGATGTTGTAAGATATTTCTCCTTTTCTGTCTCACTTACTTCACTCAGTATGACAGTCTCTAGGTCCATCCATATTGCAAGGCAGTCTTTCTTCTGATGGAATTGAGACCTGTTTGGAAGTAGTAGAAAATTACGTAAGTTATCAATGCAATTCTGCATTCATCACTGCTGCCCTGATTTGCTCAAAAGTGATTTTTGACTAGTTTCTAAATGGATGACACCAGAGGTGAGATCAGACACATCTGGGGCCTGTGCAGAGAGTCTCCAAGTGGGTTTTGGAACCATAAGTCCAAACTCCATTTCCTGGGGGTGTGAAGAGTGTAAGAACAGAGTGGAGGTGGGGGTGGAGCGCTATAGATATCTCTGATGCCTCAATGTCAAAAGCCCACAGCAGATTATAGACATGTTAGTTTGCCACCCTGTAATTCTGCTTGGGGTTTTGGCAAAGCCACTTAGCTGGCTGTGACCTGGCCACAAATTTGGGGAAAGCTAATGGGTTTCATATGTTATTGGCAACTCTGGGCCCACCTACAGTACTGAAATAACTCAGGAAATGCCTTTGCTGGCTCCTGACTGCTTTTATTTTCCCTACAAAGAGACACAACTCAGAGACCCCTGTAATTTCCAAATCAACGAGCAGGAACACCTGTGACTTGCTAATGGCTTGAAACGTTGTGGGTAAAGATGCTCAAAACCTGACAGTAGCATTCTGGTTAATTTAGGAAGAGGCCACCTTGGACCCCGAGTGAGCTGAATTTTCCCAGCCTTGTGTCCCTTGTTTGGTTATGAACACGTACAGCCTCCTATGAGGTGCACAGATTCTGAAATGGAATCCAATTAACCTTTAGCAGGGTTTGAGCTGGGAGGCTGGAAAGCACATTTGTTTCACCTAATTCCACAGTTGTCATGATGCTAATAGATGGTAGCACACTGAGGACCTTGTCACCACTGCATTTTTATAGGCTGGCAATTAGCACCTCCGTTTTCCTGCAGCCTGGAAGGCTGGAATCTCCAGGTGGGGTTCCCTCTCACAGCTTCTCTTGTTTCTGAGCTACAGTGTGTGTGTGTGTTCTGCAGGTGCCCAGAAAATCCCCCCAATTCTCCCCTCAGTGGGGTCACAGGCAAATAATAATTAAGCTCCAGTAAGAAGAATGTCAATTTTAAAACAGTGCAATCACTTTTCTATATGAAATGCATTTCTTTGAAAGGTGTAGAACTTCTATTGTGCCAGTAATTTAAAAATATGTATTTTGGGGGGAGATTGGGGTATTCTGGTTATCAATTGCTGTGCAGAAATTGCCCTAAAATTTAGTGACTGCAAACAACTGTATCATCATTGTATTGGTTTGCTAGGGAGGGCTTCCATAACAAAGTAGAATGGTCAAGAGGTTTAAACAACAGACGTATATTGTCTCCCAGTTCTGGAGGCTGGAAGTCCAAGGTTGAAGTGTTGGCAGAATTGGATTTTCCTAGGCCTCTCTCCTTGGCTTATAGATGCCATCTTCTCCCTATCTTCTCATAGCTGTCGCTCTCTGTGTATCTATCTGTGTCCTCATCTCCTTTTCTTATAAGGACACCAGCCAGATTGGATTAGGGCCCATCCTGGTTGCCTCGTTTTAACTTGTGAGTGAAAGCTGCTCAGTCGTATCTGACTATAACCCCATGGACTGTAGTCCATGGGATTCTCCAGGCCAGAATACTGGAGTGGATAGCCTTTCCCTTATCCAGGGGATCTTCCCAACCCAGGCCTCTGTCGTTGCAGGAGGATTCTTTATCAGCTGAGCCACCAGGGAAGCCCCATTTTAACTTAATTACCCCTTGGCATCACCAACTCTATGGACATGAGTTTGAGTAAGCTTTGGGAGTTGGTGATGGACAGGGAAGCCTGGCATGCTGCAGTCCATGGGGTCACAAAGAGTTGGACACGGCTGAGGGACTGAACTGAACTGAACCCCTTTAAAAGCTCTGTCTCTAAATGCAGTCACATTCTGAGGTACTGGGACTTTGAACTTGAACATATAAATTTGAGGGGACATAATTCAACCTGTAACAGTCGTGAATCTACAGTTTGGACAGAGGTCAGCAGAGATGACCCCCTGGAGGAGGGCATGGCAATCCTGTTCAGTATTCTTACCTGGAGAATCTCCATGGACAGAGGAGCCTAGTCTACAGTCCATGGGGTCACAGAGTTGGACATGATGGAAGCAACTTAGCATGCAAGCAAGCACACAGCAGAGATGACTTATTTCTATTTCACATCTGGGACCTCAGCAGGGCTGACTACACGGATGGGAGCTGGAGGATCTGGCCCCGGCCTCCCCAACCCTGATATCTCTCTGTCTCCATTGTCTCTCTTCCCATATGCCCTTCCTGGGGTTGACTGCTTCAGAGTAGCTGGACTTCTTACATACCTGCTGAGTCAGAAATCTAAGGAACTTTGGCAGAAGAACTTTTACAACCTAGCCTCAGACTCATCATTGCCAATCTCTCTTTTTTTTCTTTTTGGCTATACCACATGACCTGTGTGATCATAGTTCCCTGACTAGGGATTGAACTTGGGCCCTCAGCAGTGAAAGCAAAGAGTCCTAACCACTGGATCGTCAGGGAAGTCCCAATCCCTCTTTACTCAGTGGGCCACTCAAGGCCAGGTCCAGTTCACTATGGGAAAGGTTGAATAAGTATGTGGATACTGGAAGGTTTTTGGTGTTGGAGCCTCACGATGGAGGCTGGGTACTGCAGGCAAGAACATGAACTTGGCACATAGAGCTGAAAAGACGATGCATTTGTATATGGTGTTAATTATAGACATTCTGCAATACAGAATTATAAGGTCATGGTAGTTCCTCAGCTGGTATGTCTTCCCCTCCATCTCTCTTCCTCTGGGAATACTCTCCTCACCATCAGAATTTCCTGGCTTTAAGAGAAGTATCACAATAAGGAACATGTACTGCTATAGATTGAATGTTTGTGTCTCTCCCCAGTTCATATGTCAAAATCTAACTCCCAAGGGAATGCTGTTAGGAGGTGGTGCCTCTGGGAGGTGATTAGGTCTTGAAGGTGGAGCCTTCATATATGAGATTAGTGCCCTTACAGAAGGGACCCCAGAGAACTACTCTACCCATTCTGCCACGTGAGGACAGTGAGAAGATAACTGAATGGAAGAGGGTTCTCATCAAACACTGAGTCTCGTGGCACCCTGATCTTGTACTTCCAACCTCCAGAACCATGAGAAATAAATTTCTGCTCTTTATAAGCCACCCAGTCTATAGTATTCTGTCATAGCATCTGGAACAGATTGACACATGCATCAATATCCTTAAAGCACCATCGACACCAAGGTGATAAGGACAGGGGAATAGAGAATTTAGAGCAGTGGTACCCAGAGTGTAGGATCCTGCCAATATTTGTGACTAGCCCAGGAGGAGATAAGAGATTAAGAGTTCAGAAACTTTTATTGCAATTGAACTGAGTCATTTAAGTCCATTGAATCTAGTATTTTTATTTATTTTTTAAAGGATTTATTTATTTTATTTTTGGATGTGCTAGATCTTGGTTGCTGCACGCAGGCTTTCTCTAGTTGGTGTGAGGGGTTCATTGCTGTGACTTCTCTTGTTGTGCAGCACAGGCTCTAGGGCATGTGGGCTTCAGTAGTAGTGGTGCATAGGCTTAGTTGCTCCAAAGCATGTGGAATCTTCCCAGACCAGAGGTCAAACCCCTGTTTCCTACATTGACAGGTGGATTCTTCACTACTAGACCACCAGGGAAGCCCTGAATGTAATATTTTAAAATGTGGGTTTATTTTTATATGTATTTGGTTTATTTCATTTTTCACTAATTTATTTTATCGTCTTATTGTATCAGCCTGCCATTTGGGCCACAGTTAGAAACTATGAATCTGTCACAGTTGAGTGCTTGGGAAGCACTGACTTAGGAATCTGAGTCCAGCTCCAAGAAGCAGAGAGAATGGTGATTGTAGAGGCTGGGGTTGGCAGGTGCCAGGAGTGCTCAAAGAGGAAATAGAATCTTCTAGGACCAAGGTTTCTGAGTTAAGATGGAGGGCTCTAAAAGAAAGCTCATATATTAATATTACCAATCTTCTCTGGTTGCGTTCTCCCTGCTTGTACACAGGACGTGGGATTGTACTTCCAACCTCCAGAACCATGAGAAATAAATTTCTGCTCTTTATAAGCCACCCAGTCTATAGTATTCTGTCATAGCATCTGGAACAGATTGACACATGCATCAATATCCTTAAAGCACCATCGACACCAAGGTGATAAGGACAGGGGAATAGAGAATTTAGAGCAGTGGTACCCAGAGTGTAGGATCCTGCCAATATTTGTGACTAGCCCAGGAGGAGATAAGAGATTAAGAGTTCAGAAACTTTTATTGCAATTGAACTGAGTCATTTAAGTCCATTGAATCTAGTATTTTTATTTATTTTTTAAAGGATTTATTTATTTTATTTTTGGATGTGCTAGATCTTGGTTGCTGCACGCAGGCTTTCTCTAGTTGGTGTGAGGGGTTCATTGCTGTGACTTCTCTTGTTGTGCAGCACAGGCTCTAGGGCATGTGGGCTTCAGTAGTAGTGGTGCATAGGCTTAGTTGCTCCAAAGCATGTGGAATCTTCCCAGACCAGAGGTCAAACCCCTGTTTCCTACATTGACAGGTGGATTCTTCACTACTAGACCACCAGGGAAGCCCTGAATGTAATATTTTAAAATGTGGGTTTATTTTTATATGTATTTGGTTTATTTCATTTTTCACTAATTTATTTTATCGTCTTATTGTATCAGCCTGCCATTTGGGCCACAGTTAGAAACTATGAATCTGTCACAGTTGAGTGCTTGGGAAGCACTGACTTAGGAATCTGAGTCCAGCTCCAAGAAGCAGAGAGAATGGTGATTGTAGAGGCTGGGGTTGGCAGGTGCCAGGAGTGCTCAAAGAGGAAATAGAATCTTCTAGGACCAAGGTTTCTGAGTTAAGATGGAGGGCTCTAAAAGAAAGCTCATATATTAATATTACCAATCTTCTCTGGTTGCGTTCTCCCTGCTTGTACACAGGACGTGGGACTGTGTTGGGGTCAGACTGAAACCATGAAGGGATTATGAAATGAGAGAGGTGTTTGCTTTTTCACAGACACATCTTGGTCAGAATGTCCCTATGGATGTAAATATCCATGGTGTGGTTTCCATGATATCCAGCTGACATCACATCAATCACATTCTCCCTGGAACATTTTAGGCCAGATTGGTTTCAATCTTTAAAATACCCCAGGCCCTCCAAAGACTCCAAGTATAGGGAAAAAAGTTCTGATGCTTTAACAATGACCAGTTGGCATGCTTTTCAGGGGATTAAATGAGGCTTGAGCAAAGGACATGAGTTTGAGCTAGTTTCGGAAGATGGTGAAGGACAAGGGAAGCCTGGCATGCTGCAGTCCATGGGGTCACAGAGTCGGACATGACTGATTGACTGAACAACAACAATAACAATAACAAATGAGGCTTATTACATTTCTGTAAAGGGTCTGGTAGCTGATAAGAGATAAACCAAAGTTCTCTTTATGGGCTTATGATAATTTATGGTTTTAAAATAATGTCTTAAAAAATAAAAAATTTAAAGTAGTCATTCCACTCTCCTAGCAATTTCAGAAGGTTTATTTTAGGTTTCAGCAAAGTTTGTAATTCTCTATAATAGATAAATGTATAAACTATGGTTTAGCAGAGGGTCAAGCTGACACAACCATCCCAAAGTTATTTGAAAACTGACTTACAAAAAAGCCTTACCATGATTACAGCATTTTTTGTCAGGTGAAGAACAAGTCACAACAAAGTGTGTAAAATGTTTCCCAGAGAAGCAATAAAGTCCATAGGGAAGGGCGTAGAGAGGCTATTCTTTGTCCTGCCAACGAGCAAGAATAAACACTAGGGTCTTCCCTGAGTCCAAAGCATAGATTTTGGAAAATAAAGATTAATGATGTGGGTATAAATGGTGATGAATCACTCAGTGATACAGGCTTTCTGGCATAGCCTGTCAAAAGTAACGAGCCATAGTCTGTTCTACAGTTCGTCCAGTTGTAAGTGTTCCCGATAAAATATGGAATAGAGTAGAACACAATTTGTCTGAGTCTCTGCACAACCTTCTCCCAATTACTGTGCTTCTGTCCCTGTCACTGGTAGAGATAAATGGACTGATAATTATAGCCCCAGATATACTCTCGTAGCCTGAACTTCCCCAGGCTTTGCCAGGCACTCTGTCTAATGGGGTCACATTATGAGTCATAACTCAACATTTTATTGTCTCCTCCGATGCCCCCTTGGCCCTCTGTGCCCCCAATGACCTCCATTTCAGTGCAGAGTTCTTCCCACATCTCAGGGGCTCCCTGGAGGATGCCTCATTGCCCTTAAATGAGTCTACTCCTCAGAAGACTGTTTCTGCCGTGGGCGTGCAGGGTCCTCCCAGGCACATCTGACGCTCTGCTGTTTTTGTTGGACTTAATGGTCTCCACTGATACCATCACATCTTTCTCTGGGTGCTGCCAAATTCACAGGGGCCCTCTGGCTGCCAAAGCTCTGTGGTGGTCTATGCAAGAGTTGGGGCGCCAACACCTGTTTGTTTCTTACTCTCTGTTGTGTGTGTGTGCATGTGTGCACAATCTGTAATGCTTATACCAGGGAGTTTTACAAATATTTTGATGGACCAGCTTGTCTAATTTTACTAATTTCTTTTTACTAATTTTACTACTTTTTTTTTTACCAATTACTACTTTTTACTAATGTATCTCCCCCCCAGACCTACTTAAGAGCAGTGTGCCCTTCCTCCCACGCGTACTCTCCATGCCTGACTC
The DNA here is from genome assembly GCA_006410635.1 of Cephalophus harveyi. Lineage (NCBI taxonomy): Eukaryota > Metazoa > Chordata > Mammalia > Artiodactyla > Bovidae > Cephalophus > Cephalophus harveyi. Next base: position 38,722 of record SJYT01029297.1, on the reverse strand, counting down.
CTTCCCTGCACGCCTGCCCCACCTCATCCACCCTGGCCAGAATGAATTCTCTCCCAGGAAACACCTTAGCTCCCATGCAAATAGCAAGTCTATCCGACCAGTTATCCAGACAAGCTCAACAAACATAGGTCCCAGCTGAAGCTCCAGCTGGGACATGCATTATATTTTCTTTTGTCTTTTTGCAAAGGTTTTCATGGTTACAGATGAACCTCTTTCTTGAAAGGTTGGAGAGATGATATTGGCTGTCTAGAAGCTGGGGCGCTGGGGCACTGGGGCACTTCTCCTGGCTAGCTCCCAGAACGTGTTAATGATACATTGGTGACACCTTGACCTTGGCTGTGCTGCTTGATCTGTCCATTATGTGGCTGACACCATCCATTCCATTCTGTCTCCACCTGGCTGTGTTAGGAGTGCTGTCTGTGTCCTAGGAAAGCCACTGGTGTGGCTTACATGGATGTAGTGTTTCAGCAGGCAGTTCTGGGGAAATGTGAGGGCAGAATGCCTCCTCGACACATTCTGATTTATATTGCTATTAGATAAACTTTATTTACATACCTAACTTCAGGAAGTAGTCTTTTTTTTTTTTTTTTTAGTGATGGATAGGGAAGTTGAGGGAAAAAAATCCAGGAAGTTAAAAACTCTGAGTCAAGCCAAATTATCTTTCTTACAGTCTTCAGTGACCTACCCTGGAAATGAACTTGAAGCATAGAGAGCAGAAAATGCAGAAGACATTAGCACCTGGACAGACTGATGCCTGTTTACTTCTCAGATCTGGGCAGCATTCCAGGGTATCAGCACATGCTGCCTGTCTCCAGGATGACTTCATGTCATACTGTTGGTTTTCACTAGCCATGAAGGACACGAGTCCAGGTCACAGATGGCTGGTCCCAGCGAGTCATGCTTTCAGTTCCAAGATCTTGCTCCATGAGAATGATTGATGGATGCTTAGGGAAGTCTGAGCTTCACCTTTCCAGAGGTTACCATGGAACTGGCTAAACCAAGCTGAGACTTAAAAAAAAAAAATCACACATACCATGGACAATAGCAATAACAGGTATTTCAGAAAAGAAGCACTTAGAAACCCAATAGACCAATAAGTAACTATTATATTTTTTTCTGCATTCACTTATAGTGTGAGAGGTGAAATAATATGAAAAAAAGAGTATTTGAGACTTTGAGTGAATAAGTGCACTCAATTTACTGGTTAAATATTCATGTAACTAGAGCCACTTTGGGTGAAAAGCTATAGTGGATATTGGATGCCCTTATTTATTCAAAATAATGGGGGGGAAAAAGAATAAGAAAAGTCTATATTATATTCACATATCCTTAGTTCCCTTTTGGGAACTAAGAGGAAGATGCATCAATATCTTAACTCCTTTTATTTTTAAGGGCTTCCCTGGTGGCTCCGTGGTAAAGAGTCTGCCTGACGATGCAGGCAGATTCTTCTCTGAGCCTGTATACTTTAAAAACTAAATTTGGTCATGCTCTACTGACAATGTTTATTTCTGCTTTCTTCAGTTGGTATTATTTCCATAGTATTTCTTCACTGCCATTACATATTATTTGAGGACATCATTTTATTATTTTTTATCATTTTTGTGTTTTATTGAGGTATAATTGATGTACAATAATATATGTTTCAAGTTTACAGCATAAAATGAGCCAGAGTTTTTAAAGGTTATACTTCATTAGAGTTATTATAAAATACTGGCTGTATTTCCCTGTGTTGTACAATATATCTTTGTAGCTTATTTATTTTGTACATAGTAGCTTGTACCTCTTAATTCCCTACCCTTCTCTTGCCGCTCCCTGTACCTTTCTTCCCTTTCCCCACTGGTAACCACTAGTTTAGGGCTTCCCTGATATCTCAGTTGGTAAAGAATCTGCCTGTAATGCAGGAGACCCTGGTTCGATTCCTGGTTTGGGAAGATCCCCTGGAGAAGGGATAGGCTACCCACTCCAGTATTCTTGGCCTCAGACCTGGGTTTGATCCCTGGGTTGGGAAAATCCCCTGGAGAAGAGAAAGGCTACCCACTCCAGTATTCTGGCCTGGAGAATTCCACTGACTGTATAGTCCATGGGGTCGCAAAGACTCAGACATGACTGAGCAACTTTCGCTTTCACTTTCTTTTCAAGCACTAGTTTGTTCTGTCTCTGTGAATCTGTTGTTTTCTTGTTATAGAGGGCATAATTTTATTTATTTTAAATGTGTATATATATATATTTGTTTATTTGGCTGCACCTACAATTGCACTCGTCTCACACGCTAGTAAAGTAATGCTCAAAATTCTCCAAGCCAGGCTTCAGCAATACGTGAACCATGAACTCCCAGAATTCAAGCTGGTTTTAGAAAAGGCAGAGGAACCAGAGATCAAATTGCCAACATCCGCTGGATCATCGAAAAAGCAAGAGAGTTCCAGAAAAACATCTATTTCTGCTTTATTGACTATGCCAAAGCCTTGACCGTGTGGATCACAATAAACTGTGGAAACTTCTGAAAGAGATGGGAATACCAGACCACCTGACCTGCCTCTTGAGAAACCTATATGCGGGTCAGGAAGCAACAGTTAGAACTGGACATGGAGAACAGACTGGTTCCAAATAGGAAAAGGAGTACGTCAAGGCTGTATATTGTCACCCTGCTTATTTAACTTATATGCAGAGTATGTCATGAGAAACACTGGGCTGGAAGAAGCGCAAGCTGGAATCAAGATTGCCGGGAGAAATATCAATAACCTCAGATATGCAGATGACACCACTCTTATGGCAGAAAGTGAAGAGGAACTAAAGAGCCTCTTGATGAAAGTGAAAGTGGAGAGTGGAAAAGTTGGCTGAAAGCTCAACATTTAGAAAACGAAGATCATGGCATCTGGTCTCATCACTTCATGGGAAATAGATGGGGAACAGTGGAAACAGTGTCAAACTTTATTTTTGGGGGCTCCAGAATCACTGCAGACTGTGATTGCAGCCATGAAATTAAAAGATGCTTACTCCTTGGAAGGAAAGTTATGACCAACCTAGATAGCATATTGAAAAGCAGAGACATTACTTTGCCAACAAAGGTCCATCTAGTCAAGGCTGTGGTTTTTCCAGTGGTCATGTATAGATGTGAGAGTTGGACTGTGAAGAAAGCTGAGTGCTGAAGAATTGATGCTTTTGAAGTGTGCAAGGAGATCCAACCAGTCCATTCTGAAGGAGATAAGCTCTGGGATTTCTTTGGAAGGAATGATGCTCAAGCTGAAACTCCAGTACTTTGGCCATCTCATGCAAAGAGTTGACTCATTGGAAAAGACTCTGATGCTGGGAGGGGTTGGGGGCAGGAGGAGAAGGGGATGACCGAGGATGAGATGGCTAGATGGCATCACTGACTTGATGGATGCAAGTCTGAGTGAACTCCGGGAGCTGGTGATGGACAGGGAGGCCTGGTGTGCTGCGATTCATGGGGTCACAAAGAGTCAGACACGACTGAGTGACTGAACTGAACTGAGGGCTTACCTGGTAGCTCAGCTGGTAAAGAATCCTCATGCAAAGAGGGAGACCTGGGTTTTATCCCTGGATTGAGAAGATCCTCTGGAAAAGGGAACAGCTACCCATTCCAGAATTCTGGCCTGGAGAATTCCATGGACTGTATAGCCCATGGGGTCACAAAGAGTCAGACATGACTGAATGACTTTCACTTTCATTTTCACATTCGAACTCTTAGTTGAGGCATGTGACCTAGTTCCCTGGCCAGGAATCAAATGGGCCCCCTGCACTAGGAACGTGGAGTCTTAGCCACTGGACAACCAGGGAAGTCCTTGGAGGGCATTATTCTAGATCAGGGGTTCCCAGCCTCTGGGATCTAATGCCTGATGATCTGAGGTGTAGCTGATTTAATAATAATAGAAATAAAGTGCACAATAAATTTAGCTTACTTGAATCATCTTGAAACCACCCCCACACCCCACAGTGGTCTCTGGAAAAATTGTCTTCCACAAAACCAGTCCCCAGGTGCCAAAAATGTTGGGGACCGTTGTTTTAGAGGGGCTGTATAACGTTTTATCACAAAGATTCTCTTACAGCTGAACATTTGATTCCAGTGTTTATCACAACTATTACTGCAATGAACAAGTTTACATTGATCTTTACTTGAGTTTCAGATGAATTCCTAGGGAAGATACTTAGAAAACATCATGTTGTGAGCTTGAAAGTTGACCTTCTGTGAATTTTAAAGTGATAAAATTCTTTTCATTATCATTTTGGTTGTTATCGTAGGTTTTACACACAATCCTTGACTTTTCAGAGCTTACTTAATAATTGGTACTTTTAGCTCTTTTTGGATAAAACAGGATCTTTTCTTGTTTTCTAAAATTCATATGCCATCATTGTTGTGTATTTTAATTCTATTTTATTCCTCAGAAAAAAAATTTTTTTGCTTTTAATTTGTCAAAGCATTCAGATTTACCCTTTCAGTGTACATCATTTCCTCTCACAGCTGTGACTTTGTGTGGGGTAATTTTTCTGATGTCTGAAGAACTCCCTTAGTATTTCTTGCTGGGCATGTCTGCTGGTGATAAATGTTCTGCTTTGGTTTGCTTGAAAATATCTTCATCTCAGCTTAATTCTTGATGGATGCTTTCCCTGAATATAGTTACAGTTACTTCATTTCTTAGTTTTCTTTCATTTTTTCTTATCAGTCACTAATAACGACTGCTCCATTAAAAATAAGTTGTCTTTTTTTTCCAAGCAGATTTTAAGATTTAAATTTTTCTTTCTTTTTATTTTTTTAAAGTAGTTTTAATAATATGTACCCAGGTGAGGATTTCTTCTTGTTTATCCTGTTTGGAATTTGTAGGGCTTGACTTTATGGCTTGATATCTTTTGTTAGTTTTCAGTTCAGTTCAGTTCAGTCACTCAGTCGTGTCTGACTCTTTGCAACCCCATGAATCACAGCACGCCAGGCTGCCCTGTCCATCAGCAGCTCCCGGAGTTCACTCAGACTTGCGTCCATCGAGTCAGTGATGCCATCTAGCCATCTCATCCTCTGTCATCCCCTTCTCCTTCTGCCCCCAATCCCTCCCAGCATTAGGGTCTTTTCCAATGAGTCAACTCTTTGCATGAGGTGGCCAAAGTACTGGAGTTTCAGCTTTAGCATCATTCCTTCCAAAGAAATCCCAGGGCTGATCTTCTTGAGAATGGACTGGTTGGATCTCCTTGCAGTCCAAGGGACTCTCAAGAATTTTCTCCAACACCACAGTTCAAAAGCATCAATTCTTTGGCGCTCAGCTTTCTTCACAGTCCAACTGTCACATCCATACATGACCACTGGAAAAACCATAGCCTTGACTAGACGGACTTTTGTTGACAAAGTAATGTCTCTGCTTTTCAATATGCTATCTAGGTTGGTCATAACTTTCCTTCCAAGGAGTACATGTCTTTTAATTTCATGGCTGCAGTCACCATCTGCAGTGATTTTGGAGCCCCCCAAAATAAAGTCTGACACTGTTTCCACTGTTTCCCCATCTATTTCCCATGAAGTGATGGGACCAGATGCCATGATCTTAGTTTTCTGAATGTTGAGCTTTAAGCCAACTTTTTCACTCTCCTCTTTCACTTTCATCAAGAGGCTTTTTAGTTCCTCTTCACTTTCTGCCATAAGGGTGGTGTCATCTGCATATCTGAGGTTATCTCCCAGCAGTCTTGTTAGTTTTAGACAATATTTAATCAAACATGTCTTCTCTGTTTTCTTTTGAATCTAATTCTTGGTCTCCAGTTACACTGTGTCATACCATCATCCAGCACCCTTTATGTTTTTCTACGTTCTTTTCTGTATTTCCTATCCTTTTCTGTGGCTCATTCTGGATCTTTATTCTTGGCTATATTTTATTTATCAAATCTTCCTTAACCTATCCAATCTGCTGTTAAATCCATCCTTCAAATTATTAACTTCAATTGTTGAATTTTTTCCATTCTAGAATTTTAATTTGTTCCTATTTTTATTTCAAATAATTTCACCCTCTCTGTTGAAATTCTCAGTCTTGTTTATTTCCCTGAAAATTTTTATCATAAAGACTATGTCTGATTACTACAATATCTGGAATCCTGTAGGTCTCTTTCTTTTGTCTCCTATTTCTACTGTTTCATTCATGTGACTTTATGTATTTCATGTGTGAGGTTATTTTTTATTTTGAAGTTACAAGATTATTTGTAGGAATGATATGAGGCCAAGGCTTCTTTTCTTTTTTAAAATTTATTTTATTAAAGTCTAATTGACTTACAATATTGTGTTAATTTCTACCATACAGCAAAGTGATTCTCTCTCTATATATATATGTATATACATATACATTCTTTTTGAAAAAATACTCTTTGATTATGTTTTATCACATGATATTGAATGTAGTTCCCTGTGTAGGACCTTATTGTTTACCCATTCTGTATATTATAGTAACAACTGCTAATCCCAAACTCCCAGTCCAGTCCTCCCCCACCTTACCTTTCTCTTGGCAACCACAGTCTGTTCTCTATGTCTGTGTGTTTGTTTCTATTTTGTAATAAGTTCTGTTGTGTCGTATTTTTGATTCCACATTTAAGTGATATCATATGGTGTTTGTCCTCGCCTGACTTCACTTAGTATGATAATCTCTAGGTCCGTCCATTTTGCTGCAGATGGCACGATTTTATTCTTTTTCAAGGTCAGATAGTATTCCATTGCATGTAAGTACCACCTCTTCTTTACCCATTCATCTGTTGATAAGATATCTGGGTTGTTTCCATGTCTTCAGTATTGTAAATACTGCTTCTATGAACATAGGATTGCATGTATCTATTGTAATTATAGTTTTCTCTGGATTTATGCCCAGGAGTAGATTGCACAATCATATGGCAACTCTATTTTTAGTTTTTTGGGAAACCTCCATGCTGTTCTCCCTAGTGGCTGTACCATTTTATATTCCCACCAACTGTATAGGAGGGTTCCCTTTTCTTCATACTCTCTGCAGCATTTTTTTTTGTATACTTTTTAATTATGGCCATTCTGACCAGTGTGAGATGGTGTCTTATTGTGATTCTGACTTGCATTCAAGAATGATTTTTTTCCCCTTTATCCGTAGCTTGGGTGGAACTAACTATTTGAGGCATCCTTGATACAACTTCAGGGATTGAGATAATTCAGGGACCTAGGAGGACTACTATACCTCCTGATCACCCCTCTCCTAATACGTAGCTCTGTAGAGTCTCAATCCAAAGAAAGGGCATTCACTGGGACTTCTTTCTGATTGGCATCTGGACCATAAACCTTTTTCTTGGTCAAAAGCAGTAGTTGGTCTCTCAAGTATGGCCTTAAAAGTTGGCAAACACTTCTAGAGGAAATCAGTCCTCATTACCATCTTATCTCTCCTCCCCTAGCTCTTGACCCAGTAACTCTCTTTATCTTATTAGTTGTCTTCTCTCCCATCATGGACAGGGTAGAGCTGGGAGTGCCCTGGTGCAGAGGGGTCCTTCTGCCACCTTGGAGTCCAGGACCTGGGAAAGAAACTGCAGAGAAGCCAACAGTATCATTATCATCCTCTCACCAAGATACCAAATTCATTTCATTGTCTGCCTGAAATAATTAATCAACTAATACTTTGAATTTCAATTTTTTTTTTTTTGCTTTGAAATGAAACCTAGTGAAATACCATTCTTGATGGCATCGAATGCGTGTGTGCTAAGTCGCTTTAGTGGTGTCTGATTCTGTGTGACTCTATGGACTGTAGCCCACCAGGCTCCTCTGTTTAGGGATTCTCCAGGCAAGAATACTGGAGTGGGTTGTCATTTCCTTCTCCAGGGGACCTTCCAGACCCAGGGATCAAACCCGGGTCTCTTATGTCTCCTGCACTGGCAGATGAGTTAGTGCCACCTGGGAAGCCCCTTGATGCCACTATTTTTATGCTAATGTTTTGTCAGATCTGCTTTAAGTGGGGCGGGGGAATTTCTGATAGGACTCCATCCTTTTCCAGTCTTACATTTATTTAAGAAAGAATGCTAGGTAACAACCCAGGCTAGTGAAAAGCAAAAAGTGTGAGGCCAAAACCACAGCTCCCATTCTCAAAGTCAGTCACCACTCTGGCTGATCTCAGATCTGATGTGTTTCAAATCCTCAAAATACCACGTCTTTCTTTTCCTGTGTGCTCCTCAGCCCAGCCAAACCTGCAGATAGACAGGAAATAAGGCTGCTCTTAGGGAAGGAAGGATGTAAACGCAGTCTGGTTGTGGTTTTTCATCTCTGAGGGCAGCTTAGAACACTTCTCAGGAAACCATACTGGTGAGAGTTTAACCACCGTTTTACAAAGTTTACAAATGTTAAGGCCCTCGAGACCAGCACTGCCCACAATTTTAGGGTGGGCACAGTGTGCCTACTTGTCTTACTTGTGCTTGATGAAATATCATGCTGTTGAGAATGAAAACAAGGAAAGTTAAAACTATTGTACTTTTTTTCTGTTTACTTTTCTTTAACAATGTATATGCAACCCACTCCAGTATTCTTGCCTCGGAAATCCCAAGGACAGGGGAGCCTGGTGGTCTACAGTCCATGGGGTCGCAAAGAGTTGGACACAACTGAGTGACTAAACAATACACAACAACAATATACTAGCTGGAAGGACAAAGGGAAGTTGAGACTATGGGGGCTGGATGCAGAGGCTCAGCAATGCTGGGGAAGATTGGTTTGTTACACGTGAAGAGTTCCACGGTTCCAGTCAAAGTTTTGCTTTCTAATTACATATTTGTAAAATGTAGAAGACCTGGGAAGGACCAAGGAAACACAAGAGAAGGGGTGTGTATTAGGTAGAGTTTTCCATAGAAACAGAATAGCTGTATATAGATATATGGTTATCTATATGCAGAATATTTGTATATGTATCTCTACATACAGAATATATATTTCTATATACAGTTAGCTATATATCTATAGATATATATAGCCACTAGAAAAGCCCATATGTATCTATATCTATCTATCTATCTATCTATCTATCTATATATATAAAACCACTAGGGAAGCCCATATATATCTTTAACGGTAAAGAATCTGCCTGCAATTCAGGAGCCATAGGAGAGGCATGTTTGATCCCTGGGTTGGGAAGATTCCCTGGAGGAGGGCACGACAAGGACCAGTATTCTTGCCTGGAGAATCCCATGGACAGAGGAGCCTTGCAGGCTACAGTCCATGGGGTCACAAAGAGTTGGACACAACTGAAACAACTTAGCGCCCATGCACGCATAGATACATCTGAATATCTATGTATAGGTACACACATGCACACACACACACAGGGAGAGAGAGAGTATCTTTTTTGGGGGAACTGGGTCATGTGATTGTGGCAGGGACTGGCAAATTCAAATTCCATAAACAGGCCAGCTGTCTGGAAGCTTCAGGCAGCATTCCTATGTTATAGTTTGGACTTCAGATTCATTCTTTTCTAGAAACTTTGGTCTTTGCCCTTAAGGCCTTCAAGCGATTGCATGAAGTCCACCATGCGATGGAGAGGAATGTACTGATTCTAATCTGTGTTTTCTTTGGCAATATGGAGTTAGGATGGAGTTTTTCTTTAGTAGCACAGTTCATGAAAGCTGCATTTTGATGTCACACATTCACTTTTCACTCTGGGCCAGCTCTTTACACTCAAAAAGTCAGCAATTTTCCTTAACATTTTGTATATTGGAGTAGGATGGAAATATGTGCTGGAGTCAGTTCTCTTTCATCATCAGGCTACACAGACCAAATAAATGTGGCCCCAAGGGCAGCAGATCATAATCACATCCAGGAAGTAATCCATTTTGTTAAAAAGACCTGTGCCATAAATAAACCAACATGGCTGCTGTCACCTTGCAGTTTTGTTTCCCATCTGATACCCACAAGTGCGGTCAGGACCTCAGGCCATGGTGATTTCTTATAATTGTTTGATAAGTGATTTCTATTAAGCCTTCTAAATTTTAAATATTAATAGGTGAGGGGAATACAGTAATGATACTCTAAGCCTAGTTCCCATGGATATGATCACTCTGGCATCAGTTCAGTTCAGTCGCTCAGTCGTGTCTGACTCTTTGGGACTCCAGCATGCCAGGCTTCCTTGTCCATCCATTATGGCATGGATGGGGACATTTTCTGGTGATATTTTTCTAATGAATGTCTCATTAATTTTCTTTCTTTCATTTTTCTTTAAAAAAAAAAAAAAACAACACAAAGCTTATTCTAGTTTAAATGACATGCTCCCTTGGAAAGAGCATGTGCAAATTATCTTTTGTTAGAAATGAAAGGGCACATCACGAATGCTTTTCCTCCGTAGGGTTTCAAAGAATGCATTCATTCCTCTGGACAGAGAAGCAATTCGTTCTGAATTAACTACACAGTGAAGATTAAAATGTAATTTTCATGACAGGGGTCCGTCAGGTCCCTTACCTTTCCAGCCCAGGTGAGGCAGTGCTGCCTGGCTTCCTTCTCTCTGGGGGTGCTGCCTGTTGTCATGGGATGCACATAGAATCCTAAGAAGCTGTCCAATTTGGGGCCACGATAGCAATTATCAAGTGGACAGCGACCTTATTATAGTAAATCCCCTACATATGAATGAGTACCATCCTGAGGACATGTTCATAAGACTGATTTGTTCCTAAGTCCAACAAAGTTAGCCTAGGTACCCAGCTAACACAATCAACTATATAGGATTGTACTGTAATAGTTCTATAATATTTTCCACACAAACAATACATAAGAAACAAACACACAAAAAATTTTTTTTTTATTTTACAATACAGTACCTTGGAGAAGGAAATGGCAACCCACTCCAGTGTTCTTGCCTGGAGAATCCCAGGGATGGGGGAGCCTGGTGGGCTGCTGTCTGTGGGGTCGCACAGAGTCAGACATGACTGAAGCGACTTAGCAACCTTAAAAAGTACAGTAGTAGATCTCAACAAACTGTAGAAAATTCTTCAAGAGATGGGAATACTAGACCACCGGACCTGCCTCCTGAGAAATCTGTGTTCAGGTCAAGAAGCAACAGTTAGAACTGGATGTGGAATAACAGACTGGTTTGAAATTGAGAAAGGAATACGTCAAGGCTGTATATTGTCACCCTGCTTATTTAACTTATATGCAGAGTACATCATGCGAAATGCTGGGCTGGATGAATCACAAGCTGGAATCAAGATTGCTGGGAGAAATATCAATAACCTTGGATATGCAGATGACACCACCCTTATGGCAGAAAGTGAAGAAGAACTAAAGAACTTCTTGATGAAAGTGAAAGAGGAAAGTGAAAAAGCTGGCTTCAAACTCAACATTCAAAAAATGAAGATCATGGCATCTGGTCCCATCACTTCATGGCAAATAGATGGGGAAACGATGGAAACAATGACAGACTATTTTCTTGGGCTCCAAAATCACTGCAGATGGTGACTGAAGCCATGACATTAAAAGACACTTCGTCCTTGGAAGAAAAGCTATGACCAACCTAGACAGCATATTAAAAAGCAGAGACATTACTTTCCCAACAAATGTCTGTCTAATCAAAGCTATGGTTTTTCCAGTAGTCATGTATGGATGTGAGAGTTGGACTGTAAAGAAAGCTGAGCACCAAAGAAATGATACTTTTGAACTGTGGTATTAGAGAAGACTCTTGAGAATCCCTTGGACTATAAGGAGATCCAACCTGTCAATCCTAAAGGAAATCAGTCCTGAATATTCATTGGGAGGAGTGATGTTGAGGCTGAAACTCCAATACTTTGGCCACCTGATGCGAAGAGCTGACTCATTGGCAAAGACCCTGATGCTGGGAAAGATTGAAGACAGGAGGAGAAGGGGACAACCATCTCTGACTTGATGGACATGAGCTTGAGCAGACTCTGGAAGTTGATGATGGACAGGGAAGCCTGGAGTGCTGCAATCCGTGGGGTTGCAAAGAGTTGGACACGACTGAGTGACTGAACTGAACTGAACCAGTTATATCACCACTGCTTTTATGCTTGCTTCTGGATATCCTGGGCTTGAAATAATGATACAGTTACTACTGTACTATAAAATACACAAGAGCACAACCACTGTAGAGGATGCACACTTGACAGTGTACACCAGACACATGAACTGACTAATGTGATTGGACATGCAAACACTCATCTGCATCTTTGAAAGTTTGCAACTTGAAGGTTCATATGTAGGGGATTTACTGTATTTGATTCTTCTACTCATTTGGGATCCAGTTTTGGAACTAATGAATACCCCCAAGTACCAAGTAGAGGAGCGTGTGACACTAAATGCCTCTCTTTATTACATTCAACAACCATTTGTCATGTGCTCACCATATCCACCCCGCTTCCACTCCCTGCTGAGTACTAGGGCTGAGTACTAGGCCTGAAGGTGCAATGCTAAAAAAAATAGTTTTCTTAAACACCTGTGGATTTAACCTGTTTTGAGTGTTCTATTAGACTATGCCTTTTCAAAAGATCAGATTTAGTTCTTGGTGAGGACTTGCTTCTTAGTTTGTAGACCGTCACCATCTTTCTGTGAGCTCATGTCACTTCTTTGTGTGTGAGTCAAGAGAGAAATCTCTTTTGTCTCTTCTTCTGCAGATAAGCACACTCATTCCATCATGGGGACCCCACCCTCATGACATCATCTAAACCTGTTTTCTTCCAAAGGCCCTGCTTCCATGTACCATCACATTATGGGTAGAAGATTCAATATATGAATTTGAGGGGACACAAACGTTCAGTCCATTACAGTCCCCCTTGGAGAGGGAACCAGCCTAGGAGATGTCTCTTGAAGAGAGATGTGTTTGATTCCTGCATAAACTGGAAGGAAACTGAAGATCATAGGGAGATGGTTCTCTGTGGAAACCCCTTCCTCCCTTTGCCTCACAGACTCCCCACCCTCGGCAGGCCTGCTGACTACTTCAGTCTAAAGGTGAGGAGATTTATTTAGGGCCATGTTCCCAGGCCTGGGCCTGCTGATGGCTAAGTTTTCTCTCCTCTTGTTTAATTAGGTGCATTGGGCCATTCTGTATTCCAAGGTCATGCACATCAGCTACTCACTAATTTCTGCTTCATCCCAGCTTACCAATATCTTTGCTGGTAAATCCTTTTACTTCTCCTTTTCCTTTAGTTCTATTTCCAAAAGTTGAGAGTTATTCTGTTAAATTAGGAGGAAGAAGCCCTTGCAGAAGTGAGCTGCTCCCTGACCCCTACCGCAGGTACTCTTGGCTCCTCTCCAGTCTGCAGAGTCCATCCTCAGATGTTGCCTGCCCTGGGTCCTGTCTGTTAGCTGTTGCCTTTCAGCTTCTCCCATATGTCTCATCCCAAGTGCTGAATGGGGCTGTGGCCATGTGACTGGTGTCTTTCAAAGAACATGGTATCTTTGCCATCTCTCAGCCATCATCCTGGTCTTACTTCTTTCCCAGAAGACTTCCAAAGAGCATCTCAATATGAATGAGAACTGCCAGATGGAGGCGTTCCAGGTGTTTGCCTGGAAGTGGGTGCTCCAATTTTAAAAGCCCTGTGCCCAGGATTACATTCTGTTCTGCTTACCTTTCAAGCCCTCATTGGCAAAACCAGACTCCATGGCTGGAGGGCTTCCCAGGACTCCTGGTGTTCTAGGGCCCAGCCCTCATCAGTGTTTCTTATCTCTCCCAATGCAGCCCAGGCATGATCTTTCATACGCGAGGTATCTATGAAGCATGTGCCTTGTCCAAAGTCATCAGCAGAGCCTGTTCAGGGGAACTCAGTGCCTTGATTTTTTTTTTAAACCAGTAAGTCGTTTTTTTTTTTGCTAATTTTATTTATTTATTTATGTATTATATTTATTTTTGGCTGTGCTGGGTTTTTGTTGCTGTGCAGGCTTTTCTCTAGTTGCAGGGAACAGGGGCTACTCTTTAGTTGTGGTGCACAAGATTTTCATTGTGGTGGCTTCTCTTGTTTCAGAGCATGTGCTCTAGGGTGCACAGGCTTCAGGAGTTGCGGCATGAAGGCTCAGTATTTGCGGCTCCCAGCTCTAGAGCACAGGCTCAATAGTTGTGGTGCACAGGCTTAGTTGCTCTGAGACATTTGGAATCTTCCTGGACCAGGGATTGAACCTGTGTCCTGCATTGGCAGGTAGATTCTTTTCCTCTGAGCCATCAGGGAAGTCTAGTACCTTGATTTTAAGTACACTTCTCTTTCACATTGTGACACAGAAAGTAGTTCAGTGTAGTGGGAACCACAGAGTGCTGGTGGCCAAAGACCTGCTGCCTGTTGTAGCTCAGTCACCACTAAGCACTGTGGGGTCTGGGGCAGCTTCTCCAGCCTCTGTTCCTTTGAGAACTGTGATGGTCAACAGGAGCATTCATGTTCCCTCCCCCTGCCACTCAAGACCTTGCCCCTTTCTCACTGGCTGCAGAACCTTACAGAAAGCCACTACCAATGACTGGATTTGCTCACAGAGCTGGATCCTATTTGTCCTGCCTCTTTTCATGTAAGACAAGGGATAAAGTATATCACTGGTTTTCAACAATTTTTAAGACAGAAATTCTTCCTTCAGATAATATCAGACAGGGCAACCCTGTGTATGAGTACAGTCATTCTCCTTATTCCTGGATTCTGTACTGGCAAAGTCACCCACTTGCAAACATTAACTCTAAAATCAATACCCATGGTCATTCATGGATATGTGCTTGGTGGTGGAATGTTTGAATCAGCCATGTACCTGGCCCCAGCTGAGGCTGAACAAGGCTCTGCCGCTTTGTCTCAGCCCTGTCCAGAGATGGCCAGAGGATGGAGATGTGGGGCAGTTTGCAGGGTTGTGCAAGGTGCCCCATCTCTGGGGCTAGCAGACAGGGTTTGAATCCCCACTCTGACATATGCTAGTTCCTCAAGGAAATCATCATCTACTCTGAACCCTGTTTCTTCTTTTGTAAAACAGAGAGGATAGAGTCTACCAGAGTGTTTTTTTCGGAATTTAAGATTACAATTTACATGTGTATATAAACACACACACATACACACATACTTCCCCTAGTAGCAATAGTGCAGTATTCACAAATTCAGCATTCAAGTGACTTTATGGAACATAAATAACTTGTGTGAATAACCAGACTGACTATAAACCAAATGCCAGACTAGCCTAGAGACCCATCAGCTGGCCTTTCTCCACCTGGAAGTGGGGTGGGGAACCTAATTTGACAAGCTGGTGCAGGGGACCCTAAGGAGCCCCGCTGTGAGTGCTGCACCATGTGGTCCGGATTCCCTGGTCTGAGCGGAAACTCCTCTGGTCGAGCCAGGCCAGAGGATGGCTTTTCTTGGAGGGTCACAAAAGGATTTGTTTCTTCCGGAGGAAGATTCCCCACGCAGCTCCTCCGGGGAGGTCTCAGCTTCTCAGTCTCATCAAAGGGCCCCTTTCTACTCATGTGGTCAGGATATCAGATCCAGAACTTCCTCTGCCCTTGGCTTTCTTGTCTTGTTTCCTTTACTGGAATGAGATGTGATTGTTTGAGCTTTAAATATCACAGTTTGTGTGTCTGTATTTGTATCTGTGCTTGTGTGTGTGTGTGTGTATGAATGCATGCATGTATATGTGTGCTTATCTGTGTGTATGCATGAGTACATACATGGGTGCTTCTATATAGTGTCTGTGTATGCATGTTAATGCGTGTATGTATACATACATTTCTCTCTGTGTGTGCATACATGCATGTGCATTTGTGTGTTTGTATCCGTGCTATGTATACATGTGTGAATGTGTCTAGTGTGTTTATTACATATCTGTCTTCTGTGTATGTTTGCGTATGTATGGATGTGTGTAGGTCTGTGTGTGTGTGTACTGGAGGTGGGGTGTCATAAAAAGCGAGGTCAACAACAGCATGAGTAGTGAATTTAAAGGCAGAAGAGGGGGTGGTCCTAAGATGACGGAGGAATAGGACGGGGAGATCACTTTCTCCCCCACAAATTCATCAAAAGAGCATTTAAAGACTAAGTAAATGCCCCAAACAACTTCTGAATGCTGGCAGAGGACATTAGGCACCTGGAAAAGCAGCCCAGTGTCTTCAAAAGGAGATGTTTTATCAACAGTGCTGTATAGATGGAGAAGTCTTGAGACTACTGTAAAAATAAGACTGAAAACCAGAAGCAGGAGGCTTAAGTCCAAATCCTGAGAACACCAGAGAACTCCTGACCCCAGGGAACATTAATCGACAGGAGCTCATCAAATGCCTCCATACCTGCACTGAAACCAAGCACCACCCAAGG
>SJYT01029297.1:0-21709 GCA_006410635.1 Cephalophus harveyi | reverse complement strand
CCAGTCCAGGTTCAATACAGAATGCTTGGGGCTGGTGCACTGGGATGACCCGGAGGAATGGTACGGGGAGGGAGGTGGGAGGGGGGTTCAGGATGGGGAATATGTGTACACCCATGGAGGATTCATATTGATGTGTGGCAGAACCAATAAAATATTGTAATTAGCCTCCAAGTAAATAAATTTAAATTAAAAAAAAAGAAAAACAAATGAAAAAAAATTTATAAAAAATAAAGGCAGAAGAGAAAGGTGAACTTCCCCAACGAGGCAGCTTCTGAGGCAGGAACTGACTTAAAAGATGTCAAAATCCTTTCCTATCTCAGCGTTTGAACCTCCGCCCAGATCGTGACTTAAGCCTGATCAAAACCAGTCAGAAGACCTCCTCACTCTCATCCTCCCTCTGCTCTCCCCCTTGTACCCTCTCCTTCCTGCCCTGCTTCTCTATCCTGTCCCTCTCCTGCCCAGCTCGCAACTGGATTTCTGTCAGTAGCAGTGGTTTAAAGCCAACTCCTGCCATGCATCCCTGCCCCTGTGCCCAGCCTCCCTGTCGTATTCCATTTTTAGGGAAGGCAGAGCTTTGTTCATCCCCAGCAGCACCACATCTCCCTCTTTCTGTGGCTCTGGAGCCACCACTTAAAGCTCAGGACATGGGAGCTAGTGGTCAGCCACAGGGTGGTACAAGAGAATAGCATATCCACCATCCTCAGAGGAGAGCATCCCGAAATGGCAGGACACCTGCTTCCCCCAACAGCATGAAAGGACACAGAGTGTGGTGCTCAGATGATCTTTCCTTCATTTTAATGGAAGGACTGGCTCTGAGAGGTCCAGGGCTCAGGTGCCACATTAGGGAGTGGGTTAAACACCACCGCTGCCTTGTCGACACCCATTCGCTTGTTTGTTTATTGGTGATGGACTGTCACTGACAGCATCCTGTGTGCCACGCACTGTTCTAGGTAGTCGGGACCCCGGACTCTCCCCTGACTCGGCCATTGGCTGTGGAGGAAGTGACTGTGTGTTTGGGACCAATGAAACCCCGTACTGCTTCGGTTTCACTTTATCCAGGAGAGCCCTTGATTTTCATCTCCCCACCCCTCTCAGATACCTTCAAGGTCGAGAGGATTCTCTGGGCTGCCAGAGCTTTGTGTGTCCCTTGTCTTCCCTGGTGGCTCGGAGGGTAAAGCAGCTGCCTGCAATGCAGGAGACCTGGGTGTGATCCCTGGGTCAGGACGATCCCCTGGAGAAGGAGATGGCAAGCCACTCCAGTACTCTTGCCTGGAAAATCTCACGGACAGAGAAGCCTGGTAGGCTACAGTTCATGGGGTTGCAAAGAGTCGGACATGACTGAGCGACTTCACTTCACTTCACTGTCAGGGACAGGGCTGAGCTGAGTGTCTCCAGGTCCTCAGTTCCAGTCAGAGTCATTGTTCATTTGTTAACAATTTGCTAGACTTTATTGTGCAAAGAATTGTGTGTTTTTTTTTTTCTTTTCTCTTAAGATTGAAGACCCACTACCCTACTTACTTACCTTCAGGTTTGGAAGGAGGCTTCCAACCCTGAGACAAAGTCTAATCATGGCAACTCACTTAACCCCCTTGTTTCTTTTTTCTTCTTAAACTTACTTTTTTTTTTTTTTTAATTGAAGTAGAGTTGATGTACAATGTTGTGTTAGTTTCAGGTATATAGCACAGTGATTCAGATGTATCTCTACCTATGTATTTTTTTCTAGACTCTTTTTCCCTTATAGGTTATTAAAAAATATTGGATATAGTTCCTTGTGCTACACAGTAGGTCCTTGTTGATTATCTATTTTATATATAGTAGTGTGTATGCCTTAATTCCAAGCCCCTCGTTTCACTTACCTTTTTTATGCCTCACTTACCTTATCTGGGGGATCAGGAAGGGGTCATAATAACTGGTAACAGCTTCCATAGCTATCCTTTTATGTTTCCAAAACAATTTTATATACAACCTGTCATTAGATTTACATTGCCTCTCTCTCATGGTTGTAGTCACAACGGACAAAGCAATGACTGTATTTTCTGGAAGATAGAAGCAAAGGTGCAGAGAATGTCTAAATGGATGGCTTCTGTGTAATGACAGAATAAGCTGCAAGAACATATTTTTTCTATAGCACAATCACATTATTCAAAAAGTCCAAATACATTTGGGTCCTCAATGTATCAATAATTAAACAGGACAATGAAATAAAAATTACAGCTATCTCTCCTTCCCGCCTTTCTTTCCTCATGGGCACTTGGATGGTCCATACTGTCAGCGCAGCTGACAAATCTGTTTCCCACTGAGAAATAAACTGCTTTTCTAATATAAAGGGCACCCAAACAGTGTCCACTCTTATAAGAAGACATAAAATATATACTTTGATTAAAAGAAAATATCAACCAGGGACTTAGTGGGCTTTTCTCCTGACTGCGGCCAGTAGCCCTGAAGCAAGGGTTCAGACCATGAGAAATGAAAAGTGGTCCACAGAAGCCCCAAGACTAATAGCACTTTGTAACAGATATTCTGATGGTATGCTTTGAACAGAAGCAAACTTTTCTGATGCATCTGAATTCTGTGGCTATTTACTTCCTCCCTCATTTTAAAGAATATTTTTGCTTGCTAGTTGAAAAATCATTATGATATCTTTCAGACATAAAAATGATTTATATCATGTATATGTGTTTAAGATATAAGGATGAGTCAGAGACACATACTCATCATTTCATTTAAGAAATTACAAGAATTTTATGATTGTATTCCTTGCCTTTAGCCCTCAGGGATAAACACTATTTGATTTTTGTGTTCATCCTTTCCTCAATTTTTATTATAGGCTTACTACATAAGTGTAAATGGCTTCGTTTTGTGTTTTTTACCATTAAAAAAAAATAGAATCCTGATGTTTTTCTGCTTCCATGATGAACTTTTTAGTGTTATATGTTTCATAGATGCATTCTTAGAAAAATCTATGTGTGTTAGTTGCTCAGTCGTGCCCGACTCTTTGCGACCCCATGGGCTGCAATCCACCAGGTTCCTCTGTCCATGAGATTTTCCAGGCAAGGATACTGGAGTGGGCTGCCATTTCCTTCTCCAGGGATCTTCCCAACCCAGGGATCGAACCCAGGTCTCCTGCACTGCAGGCAGATTCTTTACCGACTGAGCTACAAAGGAAGCCCCCAGAAAAATCTCTTAGTATATGTAATTTTATTAGTTAATTTAAAAATATTTTTTCTTAAAAATTTAATTTATTTAAGCTAAAACAAAAGCAGAAACAATTTACTCATTTCTTCTACTCCTCACTTTCTGTTTCTGGTAGCCACTATGTGTTCTCCACTTTAAATCTTTTTTAAAATTAAAGTATAGTTGATTTACAGTGTTGTGTTAATTTCTGCTGTAAAGTGACTCCATTTTACACATATATACATTCTTTTTCATATACTTTTCCATATGATTTATCACAGGATATTGAATATAGTTCCCTGTGCTATACAGTAGGACTTTGTTCATCCTACATATAAAAGCTTACATCTGCTAACCCCTACCTCCAACTCCATCCCTTCCCTAACCTCCTCCCCCATGGCAACCGCCTGTCTGTTCTCCATGTCTGTGAGCCTGTTTCTGTTTCATGGATAAGTTCATTTGTGTCATACTTTAGATTCCATATGTAAGTGATATCATATGGTATTAATCTCTCTCTGTCTGACCTACTTCACTTAGTAGGATAATCTCTAGGTCTATCCATATTGCTGCAAACAGCATTATTTCATTCTTTTTTATAGCTGAGTAGTATAAGGCACAATATTGGATAGAAGTGGTAAGGATAGACATTTTTGCTTTATTCCTAATGAACATATTCCTTCTTTCATAACTGTGTGTGATGCTAGCATAGATTTTCAGTAGATGCACTTTATCAAGTTGAGGCATTTTCTTCTGTTATAGCTGGCAGAAAGTTTTTTTTTTTTAATTATTATGAATAGCTGTTGAATTTTGTCAAATACTTATTCTGTATTAATTTGAGGTGATCATATGGCTTTTCTTTTTAAATTTGTTCATATAGTTAATTATGTTGACTATTTGAATTCCTGGGATGCACCTTACTTGCTCATGATGCATTCTCCTTATATGTTGATGAACTTGGTTTGATAAAATTTTGTTAAGGATTCTTACAACTATGCTGTGTTAGTTTCCTGTTGCCACTGTAAAATATGTTTCATAGCATAAAACACAAATTTATCTTCTTACAATTTTTTGGAGGTCAGAAGCCCAAAAGCCATTTCACTGGGGTAAAGTTAATGTGTTGGTTGGGCTGATTCCTTTTGGAGATTCTGAAGGGAGAATCCATCCATTTCCTTGATTTTTTTTTTTTTAGCTTCTTGTGGCCCCTTTTTGCATCTTCAAAGCATCACTCTCATCTCTGTTTCTGTCATCACATCTCCATGTTCTCTAATTTTGACTCCTCCAACCTGCCTCTATTTCATAAGACCCTTTTGATTGCATCAGGTTCCACTGGATAATCTGGGATAATCTCCTATCTCAGGATCCTTCATTTAATCACACCTACAAAGTCCTTTTTGCCATTGGAGATAACATTAAAGGTTCTGGGGACTAGGGCATGGACATATTTGTGTGGGGACATTATTCTGCCTGTCACATATTCATGGAAGTATCCAGTTATCTTTGGGGGGAAAGTTTTATATAATTTTGGTATCATGGTAGAGCTGACCACATAAAATCAGTTGAGAAATCTTCTCTCTTCTGTTTTCTGAAAGTGTGTGGATTGATTTGGTATCGTTTATTCCTTGAAGACTTAGTAGAATTCATCAGGAAAGCTGTGTACTCCTCAGCAAATTCTGTCCTGAAGCTCTAAGCTAAGTCTAAGCTCCTGTTAAACTTTCTGAAACACCCTATACCTTTTCCTTGGAGGACTCAACACAATTTCTAATGATATATGTAGTTGTGTGATTACTTTGTTTATGTATGCCTCTACCAGAATATAAGCAGGGTGTAGGCCTGTCTCTTTCACTGATGAATACCCAGAACATATCACTGAACTTGGCACATATTCATTACTCAATATGTAGTTTTTGAATAAATAAATGAATGCATTTCTGTTCCATGAGACATCCCTATAATTTTATATTTTCCCTCCCTGCTTTACAAAATAAGGATGCTTTCTTATTTTAATAATTGACAATAATTTATTCTACTTTATTGATATATAATTGACAAAATTGTAAGCATTTTTGGATTAAGCTAGATCACACTGGTTTGTCTTTCTCCTTACTGAAACTGTCTCAGAAATGATCAGTCAGGTGAAGGCTAGTATATACTTTGTGAAAGTAGGCTATGTGAGGACACCATGAAAAAGTGGCTGTCTGTAAGCCCGCAAGGGAGTTCTCACCAAGAATGGAATCTGCTCGTACCTTGGTCTGGGACTTCCCAGTCTCCATCTGTGAGAAATAAATGTCTGTTGTTTAAGTCATGCAGGCTGGGGTCTTTGTTATGGTCACCGTGGGCTAAGACAGCAAGCACATCATATGTTGTCTGCCCTGTTTACTCCACTAAAGCCTGCCCAGTTCTGTGTCCACCCTGGACCTGCTCTGCCTTGCATGCCGATGAGCAAGGCCAAAGATGCCTCCAACATGAAAGAGTGGACCTGCAGTAGTCTGCAGCCTGGCTTTCTTTAGACAGTCCATCTCTTCAAACTTGCTTCAGTAGGTCCCTGAATGCTGCACTACCTCAACCTAACTTTTCTCTTTCCTTGCTAAAGAAATGGGTGTGCATGCACACACACACACAGACCCACAAATGTACACCTACATACATCTACAACTTCACAAGTGAAAGTGAAAGTCGCTCAGTCATGTCCAACTCTTTGCGACGCCATGGACTATATAGTCCATGGAATTCTCCAGGCCAGAGTACTGGAGTGGGTAGCCTTTTGCTTCTCCAGACAATCTTCCCAACTCAGGGATTGAACCCAGGTCTCCCACATTGCAGGAGGATTCTTTACCAGCTGAACCACAAGGGAAGCCCAGGAATATGGAATTCGTAGCCTATCCCTTCTCCAGCAGATCTTCCTGACCCAGGAATCGAACTGGGGTCTCCTGCTTTGCAGGCAGATTCTTTACCAACTGAGCTATCAGGGAAGCCCAAAGTGAAAATCGCTCAGTCGATTTTCTGTTTGGCTCTTTGTGACCACATGGACTATACAGTCCATGGAATTCTCCAGGCCAGAAATACACGTTCAAATGCAGTAAATCCCATGGTGATAAAGTCTCCTTCATTTAGATCACCTAAATGTATTCAAATATGAAGAAATAATCTTTTACTTAGAAATAAGAAATAAGACTGTTACTTCCAACTTATTTTTTCATTTGTGAATATTTGTTGATATCACCAATGTGGCACTAACCACGTCTAACTTAGATGGCTTCACAGGATGACTTCAGCCTAAGTAGAATGTGTCTGCGGTGCCTGCAGCCAGACTTGCCTGATTTATCGCTGTTGCTCCAAGATCAGTCATCAACTACCGAATCTTGAACACTTGCAAGGAATTGAAAAATCTCTGGAGAACAAAGTCAGGGGAAATAAATGTGTCCTCAGATGGCCTTTGCTCACTCAATCTGACAAGTGTAGATTATGCTGTTTGAAATACTTTCCAGTCTGCTAGGAAATGTCCCCATATGGAGCGTATGCAGGGAATTAAGCCCTCATATTGTTAGACAACACTCTGCTGTGTATGAAATGCCAGAGATTTGAAATGAAAGAGGATGACATCATCTGGTTCACTGTGCCAGAAAAGCCTTCTTTTTTCAAGTCCATCATCAGACTGCAGTGTTTGGAGCTTTTATTGCCTGCAATTACTTACACATAGCAAAGTCGCACAAGGCCAGGATCAAGTTCAATTTATCTTTACATCTGTAGTACCTAGCTTGGTAAAGGTGCCTGGTAGATACTTAATCCATGTTTCCTGAATGGAATTCTATTGATTCTTCATGTAAAGCCAAGTCTTTGACATATTGAACATTTTCTAGTTTGCTTATTGAATTAACACTTATTATCTGAAATATATGAAGCACTGGTTTTTTATTCTTGATATTTATTTATTTATTTGATGCACTGCAAAGCATGTGGGATCTTAGTTCCCAGATCAGGGATCAAACCTGTGCCCCCTGCACTGGAAGCTCGGAATCTTAACCATTGGACTGCCAGGGAAGACACCAATACTTTTGTGATAAGCATATAAAAACAGATTCATCCATCTTCACAAGTAAATAAGATAAAACACTAAAAAAAATTTTTAAGAAAGAAACAAATGATAATAAAATTCTACCCCCCAAAAGATAAAGCACATGATACAATGGAATGCTTATAATGAACCTCATGCTGATTTACTAAAAAAAAAATAAAATAAACTCTATTTTTAAAATGAGAGAGAACTGTGTGTAAAGAACATAAAACAGACTCTGTCTTGTCTCATTTTTTCCTAAAGGCAAACCTTAATAGACATCACAGGCAGACAAAAAAGACTAATGAGAAACTGAAAACTACAGAACTTATAAAATGCTCATTGTAATATAATATGACAAATCTTACAGATAAATTAGAAAAGCTCTAATGTGCTCCTTAAAATAGGAGAGATTGAAATAACCAAGGGATTTTAATTTTGTGCTCCACAAGCTCAGAATTTTATCCATGGGGGAAAAGTTATTTCTTTAAAAGATAAATAGATAAATCTGTGCCATGTACAGATTATTCTTAAAGAATTGCTTATAGGAAATGCCTACATTTAGGTACTATGATTCTTTTTAAAAATAATTTTATTCAGTTATTTTTGGCTGTGCTGGATCTTTGTTGCTCTTTGGGCTTTTCTCTAGCTGCAGAGGGTGGGAACTACTCTTTAGGTGCAGTGCATGGCCTTCTCATTGAGGCGGCTTCTCTTGTTCTCTAGGGCACCTTGGGGTCAGTAGTTGAGGCTCATGGACTCTAGAGCACAGACTCAATATTTGTGCATACATGCTTATTTGCTTCAAGGCGTGTAGGATCTTCCTGGACCAAGGATCGAACCCATGTCTCCTGCGTTGGCAGGCAGATTCTCTACCACTGAATCACCAGGGAAGCCCCACTTTACTATGATCCTTGAAGACTAACATCAAACGGGCTTGTTATACAATGACTCTGTACCCAAGCTGTTACTCTGCATGTTTTCCCTGATAACTGTCAGAGAAGAGGTGGAAATCTCTATTAGGCCACATTGAATAAAGCATATGGTAAACTTAAAGTCTGTAAAGCACGTATTAAACCTCCTGGAGCTATTCCACATTCCTTTAAAATCTTTCTTGGTGTAAGAACACATACAGATGGTCAATAGGCACATGAAAAGATGCTCAGCATTACTAATTATTAGAGAAATGCAAATCAAAACTACACTGAGGTACCCCCTCATACCAGTCAGAATGACCATCATTAAAAAGTCTGCAGATAAATTCTGGAGAGGATGTGGAGAAAAGGGAACCCTCCTATATTGTTGGTGGGAATACAAGTTGGTGCAACCACTGTGGACAACAGTATGGAGGTTCCTCAAAAAACTAAAAATAGAATTACTGTATGCTTCAGAAATCCCACTCCTGAGCATATATACAGACAAAATTATAATTCAAAAAGATACATGACTCCTATGTTCATAGCAGCACTATTCACAATAGCCAAGACAAAGAAACAACCTAAATGTCCATCAGTAGAAGAATGGATAAGGAAGATATAGTATATATATATATACAATGGAATATTACTCACCCTTAAAAAGAATGAAATAATGCTGTTTGCAGCAACATGGATGCAACTAGAGACCATTATACTAAATGAAGTAAATCAGAAAGTAAATGAAGTATATCATAAATACCATGTGATATCACTTATATATGCAATCTAGAATGTGACACAAATGAACCTATCTATGAAACAGAAACAAACTCACATATATAGAGAACAGACTGGTAGTTGCCAAGGGAGAGAGATTTGGGGGATGGATGGAGTTGGAGGTTGGGGTTGGCAGATGAAAGCTTTTATATATAGGATAGATAAACAACAAAGTCCTATTGTACAGCACAGAAAGCTATATTCAATATCCTGTGATAAACCATAATGAAAAAGAATGTATATATGTGTATAACTGAATCACTTTGCTGTATAGCAGTAATTAACACGACATTGTATATGAACTATACTTCAATTAAAAAAATCTTTTTTTTTATTGTTATAAAATGGTGCCATTGGTTTTTAAAGAGAATCATTTCACTGCATCAACAGCTGCATCAGAACCCCCATAGGACACACGACAGGGGCTGCAAGGACCATCACTTCACCTTTCTCCTGGAACACCTGAACTCTGTTCATTGAAACTTCGCTGGTTCAGTCTAAACATCAGCCTTTTCTCTCTTGCTGTGATACCACTTGAAATTTTTGTTGCTATCTGATCCCGTCCCTTGATTTTATTAACAATAGTTTTTTTTTTTTTTTTATGAAGAATAGTTGGGAAATCCAAATCATTAAATCATAATCTCACATCCTAACTGCATTTTAAAAATATTTTTAAAAAATTAATTAAAAAAAAATCTTTGGTTCTGTTGCATCTTCATTGCAGCACCAAGTCCTCTCTTGTTATAGAGTTCAGGCAGCATGTGGCTCAGGGCTCAGTTGTGGCATGCAGGCTAAGTTGCCCTGAGGCATGTGGAATCCCAGTTCCCTCTCCAGGAAAGGATCGAACCTGAGTCCCTCACATTGCAAAGTGAATTTTTAACAACTGGACCACTAGGGAAGTCCTCTGACTGCATGTTTAATCTGCATTCACATTGATTATTCTACCATCATCTGGTTTCTCTTTACAATAGGAAATGTGAAAGAAGGAAATGCCTCGGGGCATCGCCGAGCAGAGCTGGCTTCATGCCCTGTGCTTTCCTCACTTCTTTAAATGCTGCTTTTGCTGTCTTGATACTCCTAATACCTCCTGGGCAAGGGGCCTACATTTTATTTCGCACTGAGCTCCTCAAATTACAGAGCTGCTCCGGTGGTCACTGTCCTCATCTGTTTCTCAGATAAGCAGAAAGCTGGAATTGAGTGAAGTTGGAAGAGATACTAAAAATGACCACCTTGGTGTGGCTGAGACACAGTGTGGATTTTTGCAGTGTTTGTTCATATTTGCTGAACATGGCACCTCTGGGGAATCCAGATTCCTCATGAGAAATAGTAGTGGGATCTCTCGAGCTGCAGGCTATTATTCCTTATGCTGTCCTTTAAGTCTAGTACATGTTCCTGGCAGCATGGAAGAAAGTAAAAAGAGAGAGATGCACAGGGAGGCAGAACAGTGAGGGAGGCAGCCCAGTGGTGTCAATGTTGTCACACTTTGCCTAGACATTTGGCTACCCCAGAGCATAGGATGTAGCCAAGTATTTTAACCCACTTTGTGCTGTCAAATTCTGATCTATCCAAGTAAATGCAATCCATGTATTCAGAAATCATTTATGTCTAACTCTCCAAAGTATTATTCTTAAAGCCCCTTTGAGGTCTAGAGAAATGTCAGAAGCTCATAGAAGTTTTCTAGACTCCTACGACTGTGAAAGTGCTGCACTCAATATGCCAGCAAATTTGGAAAACTCAGCAGTGGCCACAGGACTGGAAAAGTCAGTTTTCATTCCAATCCCTAAGAAAGGCAATGCCAAAGAATGCTCCAACTACCGCACAATTGCACTCATCTCACATGCTAGTAAAGTAATGCTCAAAATTCTCCAAGCCAGGCTTCAGCAATACGTGAACCGTGAACTCCCTGATGTTCAAGCTGGTTTTAGAAAAGGCAGAGGAACCAGAGATCAAATTGCCAACATCCGCTGGATCATGGAAAAAGCAAGAAAGTTCCAGAAAAACATCTATTTCTGCTCTATTGACTATGCCAAAGCCTTTGGCTGTGTGGATCACAATAAACTGTGGAAAATTCTGAAAGAGATGGGAATACCAGACCACCTGACCTGCCTCTTGAGAAATCTGTATGCAGGCCAGGAAGCAACAGTTAGAACTGGACATGGAAAAACAGACTGGTTCCAAATAGGAAAAGGAGTACGTCAAGGCTGTATACTGTCACCCTGCTTATTTAACTTATATGCAGAGTACATCATGAGAAACGCTGGACTGGAAGAAACACAAGCTGGAATCAAGATTGCCGGGAGAAATATCAATAACCTCAGATATGCAGATGACACTACCTTTATGGCAGAAAGTGAAGAGGAACTCAAAAGCCTCTTGATGAAAGTGAAAGAGGAAAGCAAAAAATTTGGCTTAAAGCTCAACATTCAGAAAATGAAGATCATGGCATCCAGTCCCATCACTTCATGGGAAATAGATGGGGAAACAGTGGAAACAATGTCAGACTTTATTTTTTTTGGCTCCAAAATCATTGCAGATGGTGACTGCAGCCATGAAATTAAAAGACGCTTACTCCTTGGAAGGAAAGTTATGACCAACCTAGATAGTATATTCAAAAGCAGAGACATTACTTTGCCGACTAAGGTCCGTCTAGTCAAGGCTATGGTTTTTCCTGTGGTCATGTATGGATGTGAGAGTTGGACTGTGAAGAAGGCTGAGTGCCGAAGAATTGATGCTTTTGAACTGTGGTGTTGGAGAAGATTCTTGAGAGTCCCTTGGACTGCAAGGAGATCCAACCAGTCCATTCTGAAGGAGATCAGCCCTGGGATTTCTTTGGAAGGAATGATGCTGAAGCTGAAACTCCAGTACTTTGGCCACCTCATGCGAAGAGTTGACTCATTGGAAAAGACTCTGATGCTGGGAAGGATTGGGGGCAGGAGGAGAAGGGGACGACAGAGGATGAGATGGCTGGATGGCATCACGGACTCGATGAATGTGAGTCTGAGTGAACTCTGGCATGCTGCAATTCATGGGGTCGCAAAGAGTCGGACACGATTGAGCAACTGAACTGAACTGAACTGATGGCTGACTTGTGCTTTGCATAAATCGAACCACAGGATCAGAAAACAAACTTATGATTACCAAAGGGAAAAGGTGTAGGGAGGAGGGATACATTGGGAGTTTGGGATTGACATACACACACTATTTAAAATAGATAACCAACAAGGACCTACTGTATAGCACAGGGAACTCTACTCAATATTCTGTAATAACTTGAATGGGAAAAGAATTTGAAAAAGAATAGATATGTGTATATACAACTGAATCACTTTGCAGTACACCTGAAACCAACACAACATTGCATTTCAACTATATTGCATTATTAAATAAAAATTTGAAAAAAAGATGAACAATCCCCTTTTTCGAGACTGCCTTCTGTCATAAGGCTAGTCCTCAATCGTGAGAGTATGATACGTGGTCTCTGATGTTAGATGGCAGGCAGTGAGTGTCCCAGTCCTACCTCTGCAGTTTTAGTGACTATGGGTGGGTCTTTGTCTTGCCAGGACCATGATTCCCAGGAATGGGTTTAAAGGGTCTTCTTTGCTGCCCAGACTACCATTTGCTCTTTGCTTCTCATTGTGGTCCCTGTGGTGCACCTACCTGAACCACAAGGGACTTTTATTTAGCAAAAGGTAGAGTCAAACTGTATGCTGTTAAACAACAAAGTCAAAGCTATGGTTTTTCCAGGAGTCATGTACGGATGTGAGAGCTGGACAATAAAAAAAGACTGAGCACTGGAGAATTGATGCCCTCGAATGTGGTGCTTGAGAAGACTCTTGAGAATCTCTTGGATAGCAAGGAGATCAAACCTGTCAGTCCTAAAGGAAACCAGTCCTGAATATTCATCAGAAGGACTGATGCTAAAGCTGAAGCTCCAATACTTTGGCCACCTGATGCCAAGAGCTGACTCATTGGAAAAGACCCTGATGCTGGGGAAGATTTTTGAAGGCAGGAGAAGAGGGCGACAGAGGATGAGATGGTTGGATGGACAACTCAATGGATATGAGTGTAAGCAAACTCTGGGAGATGGTGAAGGACAGGGAAGCCTGGTATGCTGTAGTTCATGGGGTCGCAAAGAGTCGGACATAACTGAGCAACTGAACAAGTTAAACAACCAGGTCACTACACTATAATAAAGCATAACAGAAAAGAGTATTTAAAAATACATGTATAACTGAATCATTTTACTTTTGTCACCTTGATCTTGGACTTCCAGGCTTCAGCGCTGTGAGAAATGACCCAGTTTATAAACCACTCAGTCTACAACATTCTGTTTGTTGTAGCAGCTCAATGGACAAAGATGATAGCTTTGCACAATATCTGTCTTTTGCCTGCCATGAAGACCTGACTGTACATGAATCTTCAGCTCCAAAACCATCTGCCTGATTCAGAGTCCATTTCTTAGTTCCAGATTCCTGCCTGGGAGGAGTGACAATCCAGCCTAGAGCATGTTCTGTCTTCCCCAGTCTAGTAACTGTGGTGGGCAACTGCCCATTCTGAGCAGTGGGTGAGGCAGCTTCTTTAAGAAGAGACTGTTGATGGGGAATAAATGATGGATATCTTTGGTCCAGCAACACAAGTATGTGTAATTCATGGTGACACTTAATCAATATCAAGAAGCTCCAGCTTTAGGTTAAGACAATACCTTGAGTTCATTAATCCTCGAAAGCAACTACACTAATCCTGCTAGCATATTAGTGCATAGAAACTTACTTGGATATGCCTCATTTGTTTTTGGCCCTTTTATGATCCTAGAGCAAGTGCAAAACTGAGATTCAGTCTTTGAGCTTGCCTAGTTTTCACCCAGCGTGGTCAAAATATTAATATTTAATTTATAATATCAGGAATTGTCTTATAAAAAATTTTGAGGATGATGCAGACTCCTAAATGAAGATAAGCTAACTTACTTTGTGGTGGTATGTTAAATCTGGGGTATTGGAGATAATTAGCTTTATGAGCATCAAAGCCATAAATATTTATTGAGGATGAACAGGGTATATTCAATTTGGCACAATGTAAAAAATGATAAAGTTCTTTGCTTCTAATATTTGTTGAATGTTCATCATATGGGACAATAGTCACTTCTATCATTGAATTGGGAAATGAAAGGAAAACCAATTTTATGTAGATGAAAAGTTAAACATAAAAGCCTAAACATAAAAGCCTATTTCTGTAGGTATTCTCTCAAATCAAGTTGAAGACGTCAGAAGTTCTACTTGTACAATAAAACTCATCTTTCATTGAAATATAGAAAGATAGAGTTGATAGTGGCCTTGGACCTAATCATAGTGTCTTGTTTTTAAAGAGGAAATTGAAGCCTAATGAAGGGTCTGAGTGACCAGTTCAAAGGTCATGTGGCTAATGGGGTCTCTTTCCCTAAGAGCACACTCCCTGGGTGACA
This sequence comes from Cephalophus harveyi, assembly GCA_006410635.1. Lineage (NCBI taxonomy): Eukaryota > Metazoa > Chordata > Mammalia > Artiodactyla > Bovidae > Cephalophus > Cephalophus harveyi. The sequence goes on along the minus strand of SJYT01029297.1, from coordinate 7,335 downwards.
CTGGTGTGAGGTGATTATATGCTTTTTAGGTAGTCTAAAGTGTTCATCTGGATGAATTTGTACACATACATATATATGCAAATATGTTTACATATATGCAGAGTTTCCACACATTTTATATATATGTATCTTACACATACGTACATATTTTCATATATATATATAATACACATAACATCTGTAGCATTTATAACATCTTGCAGAAAAATCTGAACAACTTTTTTGGCCAATCCAATATTTCCATGTAACTACTATTCAGATGATACCCCTAGCATCCCACGAAATATTCCTTCTCGGTATATACTTCATCCCTACAAAAGTAACTACTGTCTGCCAGCATCATCAAAGCATTATATTTCTTATCTAAAAGGAATTAAAGTTTCAAACTATGGGAAAGTCCCATAATTTATTTTTCATTCATTTATTTAATAAATATTTGATGATCACTCTCTAATGAATTTGTTCAGGCACTGGAGACTCAATGATGGGTCATTTCTTGTATCATTTCTTGGTATTATAGTAATGCTGGAATCAGTCTGACTATATTTTGAAGGTTTTTTTTCCCCTTTACTTTTATTCTAAGTGTGTATCATTTTGAAATTATTATATATATGTAATATATAATATGTAATATATGTATACATAATTATTACATAACTATAATATATGTAATATATTATATATATGTAATATATAATTGGTATATATGTAATATATACCAATTTGTGTTATCCTTTGTAGCTTTAATATTGAGTTTGAACCTTTAAAACAGGGGTCCCCAACCTTTTTGACATCAGGGACTGGTTTCATGGATAATTTTTCCATAGACTGTGAAGCAGGGGGGAAATAGTTTTGGGATGATTCAAGCCCATTATATTTATTGTGCACTTTATTTCTAATCTAATGCTGTCATTGATATGACAGGAGGTACTGGTCTGAGACCCGGGGTCTGAGACCACTGCATTAAAACATTTGCTTATTTTTGAAGGAGAACAGGTTTGCCATTGAACATAGAAGGAATATGACGACAGCAGAATGAAACCATTTCTTAACCTATTGGGAACTCTGGCTGTCAGGACCAAGCAGCCATAGCTATAGTGCCATTATCTACGAGGGGCAGCACATCCTAGAGAAGACAAAGTGCCCAGTTGGGATAAAGCACGTAATCTTGTTGTGTGTTCTGCCCTGAGTCACTGTGGTGCAGAAGGAGAGAGGCCAGGCTGCTGGTAGGAAAATGAAGATGGAATGTCCCAGGAGAACACTGTATGGACGACACCTGTCTGTATGTGAAGATAAACCTCCCACCTCATTGTATTTTTGAGATATGTTAGTTTTATTTCCGCAGAAGGCAATGGCACCCCAATCCAGTACTCTTGCCTGGAAAATCCCATGGACAGAGGAGGCTGGTAGGCTGCAGTCCATGGGGTCGCACAGAGCCGGACATGACTGAAGTGACTTAGAAACAGCAGCAGCTTTATTCCAAAGGCAAAATGAGCAAGAGAATCGTTTTTTAAAATTACTTAACTTATTTTTGTTTGTGCTGGGTCTTTGTTGCTGTGCACTTGCTTTCTCTAGTTGCAGTGGAGCCGGGGCTACTCTCTAGCTGCAATGCTTGGGCTTCTCATTGTGATGGCTTTTCTCGTTTCAGAGCATGGGTTGTAGGGTGCATGGGCTTCAGTAGCTGCACCACATGGGCTTAATTGCCCCTCAGCACGTGGAATCCTCCCAGAGCAGGGGTCGAACCCATGTCCCCTGCATTGACAAACGAATTCTTAACCACTAGACCACCTGGGGAGTCCGGGCAGGTGAATCTTGAATGCTACATCAGAAGTGTCCCTGCAGTCTGCATATCTAAATGATGACTGAATGCTTGCTGAGTGCATTTCCCCAGAAAGGAAGACACTCCAAAGGAAACTGTTAATTATAGGTACTATTCTGGGTCAGTGTTCTTGGAAGTCTCAGCCCTATCATGCTGCTGCTACTGCTAAGTCACTTCAGTTGTGTCTGACTCTGTGCGACCACTAAGTCACTTCAGTTGTGTCTGACTCTCTGCGACCCCATAGATGGCAGTCCACCAGGCTCCCGCCAGCCAGCCAGCTCTATCATAGACAGTCAGTTTATCACTGTGTTAGAACTGAATTTAGATGTTTTTAGAAAGGGGAAAATGTATTTTTCAGTTTTTTGTAGTATAAAAAAAGAGAGAGATGTCTATTCTTTCTGAAAAAAAAAAAAAGAAAAAAACAAATAGTGAGTACAGTTGAAAACAAAACCATCTATCTCGATAGAAAATGGCTTCTGGAAAGTGAGACCTGATCTATAAAGCTGTACAGGCTTACCAAACACCATCGACAGACTCACCGTTTATCATTTACTAAAAGGCCTTGCTTGGAAAGGAAATAGTGGAGGAATTCATGACTCGTGTCCTTAAGAACTGTTGAGAATTTGCTGTCTCTCTTTTTCTTCTTGGAGCGAATGGGAGGCTGCCCAGATGAACGTTTGTTTCAGACAGTTAAATTGAGGGAGTCATGATTGACGTGTTTTCATGTTATTCTTTCTTGGTTTGATAGAGAAAATCTCCTGGAATCAAACTAATTTACAAATGAAGGGGTTTATTTCCCCTTTGCTTTGTGGACATAATTGTCTCCATTAACTTTAATAGGAGTTTTGGGGCCTGGTCTGAAGGGAGAAGGATGGCTTAGCATGGAGAGCTGGTTCTCTGCTATTAAATCCTCTGGGAGGAAATGCACCCAACTTCTCACCGTGAAGAAAACAGAAGCTGTTTGAAATCATTCACAGTTTGCTCTATTGATGCCTTAAAAAGAAATACAATGAAAGCCTGATGAGTGCAAGAACAATTTTATGTGGTTCTTGAAAAGATTAAGGATTATCTTAAAAACACCACAGACATTTTGTCTTGAGTAATGGGGATGTGTGTAGCAATAAATGCACACCAGCAATGGGGAGCCTGACTTCTGCATCCTGTAACCAATATATGTTCATATCCAAAAGGTCAGATTGACCAATAAAACTTCCATAAAACTCAGAGAGTGGCAATCCAATCTCCTGAAAAATGAATATGAGATACTATCAGGGAAGTAGTTCACAGTGAGGGTTTTTGTTTTGCTCTGTTGAAGAATATACATCAAAGGTGCTATAGGCATCTGGACAAGCTAATGAAGGTACATTTAATTATGAAATTGGCTTTATTAATGATGTAAAACATCACATGGCATAGTGTACTATGTGAAACTGAAAGAGGGCTCTAGGAGAACAGAACTCTACTTAGGATTTAATTGTAATTTCTGCAAATGTTAATTGTCTTGGTCACTGCCTGGCCGTGTTAGACACTGAATAAGTTTTGTTGAATGAAACAATGAGTGACTGGTTGCTTATGATGTGTAGTGCCCCATCCTTATCAGGACAGTCAAATGTGGTCCTTGCTTTCAAGGAAACACAGTCTAATAGATAATGCATATACAACTAGAGTGTCCTTTTTTCCAGCTCTACTGTTTTAAATCCAAATACAAAGCCTATTATCCTGAGTGCAGTATTACAGAGAAGGAAGGTGAAGGTGAAGGTGAAGTCGCTCAGTCGTGTCCGACTCTTTGCGACCCCGTGGACTGTAACCTACTAGGCTTCTCTGTCCATGGGATTCTCCAGGCAAGAATACTGGAGTGGATTGCCATTTCCTTCTCCAACCAATTAAATATAATGGGAGAACGCAGAAGCGAGTGATGAACCCTGTCTGAAGGTGACCTGGGGAGGCTTCACAGAGGAAATACCAGTTGACTTAGACACCTGTAATAGGGAGGGAAAGGAAAATGTGAGCACAGGATCAGATACAGGAACATGCACTTCGTTTTCAGAGAATAGCTAATAGCCTAAGCTTTGTGGCCACAGCTAATTGGGTCTGTGTGGGGAGAAGTGTAGGTAGACACAGGTGGAGGATGGTAAAAGCACAAGTTCCAATCATGCTGCAAAGGACACTGAATATCATATGAAGGACTTTGAATGTTTTTCCTTTTTTTAAATGATGGAATAATTGATTTTTTTTTTTAAAGAAAGTAGGGTGATGTCAGGATTTAATCTGAGTTCTAGAATGATGACTGATTGACGTCGGTGTAGAGAATATATTGATGCTTGGGGTGCTTGGGGCTGGTGCACTGGGATGACCCAGAGGGATGGGATGGGGAGGGAGATGGGAGGGGGGTTCAGGATGGGGAACACATGTACACTCATGACGAATTCAAGTCAATGTATGGCAAAACCACTACAATATTGTAAGGTAAAATTAATCTATAAAAACCCATATTAAGTAAATAAAAGCCCATATTAAGTAAAAAAAGAAAGAAAATATATTGAGAGGGAAAGACAAGACTGTAGACAATAATGTTTATTATGGTGGCAGTTATAATAAAGTAGATGATAATGATGATGATCTGAACAAGAGTAGAATCATTGGCAGCAAGGATGGGGAGGTATTCTGCCAAATCATCCATCCACCCACCCATCCATCCATTTACTCAATCAACAACTAATTATGAAGTGTTATAGCCAATACCAATGCTTTCCTAACATCTATTTTTTCTCTTTCATTTCCCCAACAAACCTTGCTTTCTTCCTGATACACGTACTTTTAGAGATGCTGAGCTCTCTCAGTTCCAGGCAGTTGATCTCAGTTAGTCTATTCATTCATTCATTCAATATTTATTGGGTACCTTCTAGGGTTCAGGCACTGTTTTCAGAACTGGGGCTACAGTAGTGAGAAGAATAATTATGATTCCTCCCTCCAGTTAAAATGCTCACGCTCTATTATTAGAGATATTTACCTTGACTAGATAGACGACATCAAAGTTCACTGTAGTCAGACTTGTCATGTTCATCCATACCTTAAGCTTTTCTCCTGGGTACACATTTGTAGTCAGGCAGGATCAGAGTGACCATTTCTGTCTAATGGACTGTAGATGAAACTTCCCTTCCAGACAAGTGTTTTCCTCTTCAGTTATCCTTAATGAATAGATCATATGCTCCTCTTGGAACAGGTAGAAAAGTCATTGTTAGCTGGGGTCACTAAGTCTGCATAGAAGACAAGGATCACCATTACCTGAGCAGATTTTGCTTGAAAGAGAAATACGCCCTTGTTTATAAATAATTAGGATGTGGGGAGTTGATCGTTACTGCAATATAGCCTAGCCTATTCTTCCCATGTGGCTCAGTGGTAAAGAATCCACTGGCCAAGCAGGAGATGTGGGTTCAACCCCCGGATTGGGGTGATCCCCTGAAGAAGAAAATGGCAACCCACTCCAGTATTCTTGCCTGGGAAATCACATGGACAAAGGAACCTGGAGGGATGCAGTCCACGGGGTTGCAAGGAGTTGGGCAAAACTTAGCAACTAAACAACAAAAACAACAGCAATCTAATATGATGATTGATGCTGGCATTCAGGTGCGAGCTAAGTGGCATAGGAGCCCAGGGAAGGGGGTAACTCACTGTCTGAGGGTCAGAAAGGGGGCTTTGGAGGCAATAACCTGATCTGAGTCGGGAGATAGGCAAGTGAGAGACTTCCATGGAATGGAAACATCCTGGACAAAGGCTTAGGGGCTTGAAATAGCTAGACATATTGGGAGAACCGTGCATGGATTTCTTTGGCTGCGTGTAGAGTGTGTGGCTGCAGAGTGCCCTCTGACAGCCCAGGAGTTCTGCTCATCACTACAGCACACTGAGTGTAGATGGTGGAAGACAGCAAGAGTCCCAGATAAAAGGAGCAAATCAAATGTCAGAGCTTAATCATGATAGTTAGGGGTAGGATTAAGGCTTTTCCTTCCATTTCAGACTTTCAGCCTTTGCTGTCACTAAATACCATTAAATGAAGTGATACAACTTATGAGGGTCTTTCAGACAATCCCCTCTGGGCTCATGGAGAGCTCTTTAGAGGGAGTAAACTTTGGAGGCAATGGTGTAAACAGGGATTATCCAGGCAGAATTAACAAAAGTGGGCAGATTCCATTTGAGTTGTATATGTTCATAGTCTAAAAAAGGAAACCTTAAAAATACCCTTAGAGCCTTGATATGTTCTGTGGCAGATTGAGTACTAAAGAAAGGGACAAAAGAAATGCATGCTGTCATACAAATTGTTAGATGTCTCAAGGAAATGAACTGGCTAGAAAATGCTTTTTAGTCATTTTACAAAACTAGAGTATTTTGCTCTTCCCTCTTTTTTGTATTTTTCATGGTAATGGTTAATTTATTTTTGAGCTGGTCACATGCTAGATATAATCTAAAAAATAATACACAAATGCAACAAATTGTGTTATCCCTCTTTATTTCTTCACATTTAAACAAACAAAAAACAAAAACAAAAACATGGGAACTAAGTGATTTCCTAATATTCAAGACTATAATCTTTTCTACTTGAAGGCAGGAATGTGCTAGTTATTTTTATATTTCTCTCAGAGCCTAGTGCAAACTGATAACATGTTTATTTTAATCACAACAAATATTCGCCAATGCCTACTCTGAGCCATGTAGTATTCTAAGTGCTGAGGGTGGTCCACAAACTGGATGGAAAATGTGCCTTAAGAAACTTGCAATTGAGATGGTGGCCAGGGCTGTGGAGAACAACAGATCAGGGAAGGGTAGGGGTGCTGAGGATTGTTTGCTGTTACTTATGGAATGATTGGGGAGGCTTAGCCTTGATAAGGTGATATTTGTTCAGAGACTTGAAGAAAATGAGCTGAAGACCATGTGGATGTCTGGGGAAAGAGACGCTCAGGCAGAAGGAGCAGCCTTGAAGAGATCCCAAGATGGCGTGTGCTTGGCATGTTGTAGCAACAGCAAGGGTGTCAGAGGGGCGAGAAAGGAGTGAGCAAGGAGCAGAATAACAGGTTGTGAGATCAACGTGTTCTTGGGATCAGATCTTATAGGGTGTTTAGGTCTCTCTAGGAATTTTGATTTCTATGTTGAGTCTTAAGGGGAGCTTCTGAAGGCTCCAAGAGGAGGGTGTTCTCTGGCTTTTATGGGCTGAAATGTGTTCCCCTCAAAATCCATAGGATAAAGTCCAAACCCCAGTACCTCAGACTGTGACTGTATTTGGAGGTGGGGCCTTTAAGAGCAAATTTAGTTAAAATTGGGTCATATGAACATAAAGGGAAAGTTGCTCAGTCATGTCTGACTCTTTGTGACTCTGTGGACTGAAGCCCACCAGGCTCCTCTGTCCATGAAATTCTCCAGGCAAGAATACTAGAGTGGGTAGCCATTCCCTTCTCCAGGGGATCTTCCTGACCCTGAGATTGAGCCCAGGTCTCTTGCATTGCAGGCTTTTTTTTTTTTTTTTT